>JAVSBS010007797.1:50067-84942 GCA_033124195.1 Coracias cyanogaster | reverse complement strand
GTGTTTGTTATGTTTGTAAATTCTCTACAGACAGGGTGCCTCCTTTTTGCCTGCAGATTGCCCCCACTTTCCACCTTCAGCCACACTGGGAAGCCAGACTCTGGACGTGGCACCATCTTTTCACTGCAGCACCAAATCTTCCTGTCTGCTCCCTTCCTATTGGGGTGTGGGAGGGTCCCAGCTCTGCTTGCCAAACCTTTTTTGCTTGGTGCTACATGAGGTGCTGGGTTTGGCTCGTGGGCCAGGTCTAATCTCATTGGATCTGGCACCTTTCTTCAGTGTCCCAGCCAGCCCTAGAAGGAGCTGTTTGCAGGCAAGGACCCATGTGCTCTGTAGTGTGGCAGCAGGCAAGGCAGTGCTGGGGGTGGGGGTAGTACCCAGGGGGTCAGGAAGGTTTGGTGGTGCTTATGGGTCAGAGGCCCCATTTCTCCTCTTTTTCTCCTTTGATCCCACTCATTACTGCTCTTCCCTTCTCTTCCTGTCCTATAGAGGTTGTTATAAATCTCCACTTCTGCCCTTCTGCTAATGGGCTGCTGTCTCCAAAGCAAGCAGGATCCTTAGACGATGTAAATAGGTGTAGCTGCCCTGTGACTGGGGTCCTGGCACTGAATTAGCTCAGGTGGGGATCTGCTCCATAATCGCTATTTCATTGTTATCAAAGCCCAAGCATTGCTTCTAGTGCCTGAAAATCGTTGCCTTCTATGACACTTAGTCTTTGACAGACGGATGTGTTGACAACAGTGTCTTCGTTTATCTTCTCAATGCATCCGTTGCAGCCGGATGCTTCTTTGACCCTCACGTTTTCAATAATCTTTTCCCTTCTTCCCTCCAGCATTACAGAGCCTCTTATTCATTTGAGAGATAAGTGTTTACGTATGTGTTGGTGAGGAAAACTTAATCAATAATGCCTATGAATAACATTTCTTTGTGTTTTAGATCCACCAAATCTCCCCCCCGCATTGTTTCGTTGTGTTTTTGTTGGGGGTTGGTTTTCTTTTTTCCTTTCCAAACAGGATCCACATTCTGCTCTGGTTCTTTTTTTCAAAGGAAAAGCTGTCATTTTGGAGCGACATCAGTCTTATCAGTCCCCTCCACCCACACAGTGCCTGTACAGAGGGGCTCCCAGCCTCTCTGCGAGGGACAGGACAGTGTCTTCCCTGAAAGTTCAGGATTGCAGCTTCTGGGCACAGACTTTGCTTTTGGGAAGGGGCTCCCCAATTCTGCAAGTTTCAGAACTGACCAGTGTAATGCAGCTGCAAAGATGTAAAGATATGCTCCTAATGCACAGAATTTTAGGTTTTTTTCCCCCCCAGGTGATATAAGAATAAGGGACAGATTGTGTTTTCTGTTCCAGTGCAGGTGTCTCATATGAGGCTTCAGCTGCTCACTGTGTAGCCTGCTCAGGGTGAGCTGCTGTGAACTAGGACAGCCCAGAGGCTGCTCTGGCTGGGGAGTGTGATGGGATGCTCCAGCTCCTGCTGTCACTGCAGGGCTGGCTGGTGGGGAAACCCGCTCTGCTCCTTCTGCCATGCTCTCCTTGCTGTATTTTCTGTGCAGATCAGTGTCATGCAAACCTCACTGTGCCAGAGCTTTGGCAGTCTGAACCAGTCCTCACCCAATGGTTCAACTCAGCGCTTGCACACCTGCATGTAGCATGTACTGGGTGTGGTGGACATTAGCATCCGTGGATGCTCTGCACATCCCTGGACATGGGTGTCACGGCCCGGACCGCGACAATGGGTGAGCTGCTTTTCTCATGCCTCTGGACCAAGGGTGACCACTGCATGAGTAGTGTGCCCAGTGCCTGTGCGAGTGAGAGGGAAGCTCACACACCATGGTAATGTATGTGTTTGTGAGGAGCAGCCACAGGAAACTAATGGACCATGAAATTATCCAAGGAGAGAAAAAACAAAACAAAGAGACTGTTAGAGCAAACTGCACTGTGTCCACAACCCACTCCCATCTCAGCCAGCTTAATATGGTGGCAGAAAAGACATAGTAGTTTTGTGTTGAAGACAGGAGGGGCTGGCAAATGGCTCTTTCCAGGTTATCCAGGTGGCCTAGTGTGAAGCTACACTGGAAAGAGCAATTACCTGGGGGAAGCAGCAAGGAAGTGTTATTGCCCGAAAAAAAAAAAAAAAGAGGCTTTGGAAATTGCTAGCTTGGCTTTCAGGGGAGAATAAAATAGTCATCGGCATCCTTTTGATAGTAAAGTGCACTGAACCATCAAGCTTTATCCCCAGAGGATCCCACAGTGTGTTGCCAAACTATGTATACAGCAATTCCCTCCTGTTTTTTTTGCGCTCCACCTCTGGCAGGGGAAGCACACATGGGGGCAAAATGTGCTTGAAAACCGAGGCTGCAGGGAGAAATCGAGAGATATGGTGTAGCTACTTAGCGCTGAATTCAACAACAGGGCAGCAGCCCTGAGTGAGAGGTACGGAGGTTGCTAATGGCCCTGAATGGGTTCAGAGAGCAGCAGCAGCTTTTCTTCACCAGGCTCCTTATCTGACGTAACCTAGTCTGATCGATTCTGCTTTCCATGCACCTCCTACAGCAGTGTTTGAGATGGGAAACTAAGTCATCTGCAGTAACTAGAGCTGTTTGGGAAATATATTATCATTTTCTGTCTAAATGAGTCTGATGAGAACATATGTTTTTGTTGAAGCAAGGGAAAACCCCTCTGATTTTTATTTATGTTTGTCTATTCGAAGTCTGAAGCTCAGGGTTTCAGGTTTCTGGAACATCTATTAGAATTAGTGCATTTCTCAACTCACAAAGAGGAATTGTCTGGGGAAATGTTAAGTATCCATTTTATCAAAAAGCAATGTCATTTCTTCGTTGCTCCAGGAGCAGAGCATGACCAGTCTGGCTCTGCCACAGAAACAGTCAGAGATTGTTCATCCACCCTGCTGCAAGCTCTTTGTGCAATGATGGCCTGTTACAGCCACACCTTTGTTGACATCTTCACAGAATCATAGAGTACAATGTTGGAAGAGACCTCAAGAATCATCTGGTCCAACCTTTCTTGGCAAAAGCACGGTCTAGATGAGATGGCCCAACACCTTCTTGAGCTGAATCTTAGATGTGTCCAGTGTTTGGGAATTCACCACTTCCCTGGGGAGATTATTCCAAAGGCTGATTGTTCTCATTGTGAACATTTTTCCTCTTGTGTTCAAGAATCTTATTCCTCCCCAAGTTTTGGATTCTCCAAAACAGGGGCAGGGACCCAGCTCAGTGCCCATCACCAAGCCCCAGCCCGACTGCAGATTCCTGTTGCCACGTCTGAAAGGGACTTCAAGGTCCATCTGCTCAGAGGTTTCTTTTTGTCTTGATAGACGTAACTGGAGAGAGAATTTTGACT
This sequence comes from Coracias cyanogaster, assembly GCA_033124195.1. Lineage (NCBI taxonomy): Eukaryota > Metazoa > Chordata > Aves > Coraciiformes > Coraciidae > Coracias > Coracias cyanogaster. The sequence continues at coordinate 81,578 of JAVSBS010007797.1, read as the reverse complement.
GATAAGAAGAGTCCAGAGATCAAGTGGAACCTCTGGGGCTGTTCTGTGCTGCTTGAATCTGTGCAGTAATTAGATTTCTCCAACACAATGTTAGTTTTACACCAGCTGAGGGTCTGGAATGTGTTTGAAGAGTTAATTCACTTGTGAAAAAAAGAGATAATTAAGGCCAATGCTGCAGCTTAAATGCTATGTGAGAGAGTGTAAGTACATGTGAAAGGGTGAACACCCCTCCAGAATAAAGGACGGTGACCGTGTGCTCTGGTAAATACAGCCCTGGCTGCGATGCAAAAGGGGGAAAATATCTAAATAAGAGGTGGAATTGCCTGATGTAGCCGCTTTGAGCTATGTACAAAGGCAGCTGTGGGAGGTGGACAGGCAACCAGCACACATGGGTTTTCCTCCACCCTTTCAATTTTTTCTTTTGCAAAATGGTTTGTGGAAAGAACAAAACAAGTCCATGGCAAGTGAAGGTGTGCTGGGTGTCTCTGGTCCTACAATTGGATGAGGTCTTCCAGAGCTCTTCTGACTGAGGTCCTCTCCTCTTGCCTAGCTGTGAGGGCCAACCAGCCAACAACGCTGGTTCCCTGTGCCTGCAGGAGAACTGGCCCAAAGTCTCCCAGCCACAAGGGGTATCCTTGGTTACCACCTCCAGCCTGTGCACATCACAGCCCAAAACAGTTGCCCCCACTGATCAGCCTGAGGGCAGAGATGTTTTCCAGATATCTGCTGTCCCTCTGGTGCAGATGAGATATCTTCCCCTCATGGGTCTGCCTAAGATTAGTCCTCCTGAATTTGAATAAGCAGTGTGTCCTGCTGTGCCACCACACTGGAAGCAGCCTGGAGCAATGCTGGGTTATACCAGTCCGGCACCGCTCAGCCATGCTCTCTGCTTATGAAGAGAAAGTTACATTAAAATAGCCTTTTACCCAGCTACTTAATTAAAATAATATTGAAACAAGCAAGACACACTGTGTGCTAAGCGCACGGTCACAGCTTCCCACAGCTCATTTGCAAGAGTGCTCAATAATGGCTGCGGGTAATTATTTTTTAATCAGCCAGTGTAAAGAACGATTGGCATGTTAACAAATGGTCCTTATTTTCTTTTGCTCCAACAGGGCGAGATCACAGGCGATACGGTGCCAGCCAACGAGTATCCCCTGGCACAGCAAAATCCTTCAGCTCACTGTGGATGGATCTTGTGTTTGGAGATGCAAGGAAGCAGCTGGCATTAGGGATAGCTGGGGGCAGGCAGGAGCAAGCTGTGGGCACAGGACAGCCCAAAACCACCAAGGTGCTTGGGAATGAGACTGTTTCTGCAAAGACAGATGGAGGAGGGGTAGGCAGAGATGCCTTTGCAGCTATCGCGCTCCTATCCTCCCTCCTGGACGTAATTCAGGACAGGTTTGGTATACTGGTTTATGTCTGACCATAACTAATACTTCAATCTGGGAGACTTGGGCTGGTTTTCTTGTTAATTAGCTGAGATGCTATCAAAGCTCAGATGTGATTTCAAGGGCAAGAGCAGCCTTGCCAGCCAGTGGTGAGCTTTACTCCTTGTGAATATTGAGCCCTTCCCAACTGCCTGCTGTCTTGCGCCCTGGAAGCCCAGGGTGGCTCAGAAGCAGAGCATCCCTAAACTAGTGTAATTAGACAATTTTCCCTCTTTTAAAAAGCTAAATGTCTATGCTTTTATTTTTTCCTTCCAAACAGCAGAGCCATCGAGGGGGTGCGGGAACTTTTCTCCAAAGTATCTGCTTTTCTCCCTCTGCCTGCTTCCAAGGACAAGCCTGGCTGAGCTCTGAAGGATGCATCCACTCAATTCTGGCTTTTTCTTCCCCAGTTTGCCAGCCCCATTTTGACTGTTGGAGGCCCTTGTGTTCCCGACAGTGCTCGAGCAACTTTGAACATTAATAATTCTGCTTGTTCTAAACCCACACTGTGGGTGCCATGAAAACTAATGAAGGAGTCGCTGGAAATCAATTTCCTGCTGTAAAATCTCCTTTCTGGAGAGCTGGGTGCTGTGGGCCTTTGGCGGGTATTTTAGGCAGGCAGTGTTAAGTATCCTCAGCCAAAGGATGTGCTGTCTTGGGCTTCTGCTGTGGGCAGATCTCCTGGTGTACCTGCCATACATTTTCTGCCTCCTTTATGTGAGAAGGGACCAGCATGGGCTCTACCAAGCCTTGCTCCAACTCTTCTGCTCTAGGTTTACTCAATTCTATTTAAATGAGTAGGACTCAGGGACTTAAGTGATTGCTGGCAGTGCCTCCTCCTCTTTGAAGGGTTAAGCTGTGCTGTTTCTCCCAATCTTTCTGCATGGCTCTGGCTGTCCCTGCTGCCACTCTCTGCTCACCTTACAGATATCAGCCTCCCAGGTTTTTGCGTTTTGCTCCCCTTAAGAGACACAACAGCATACCAGCAGGTGAGGAGGAGCAAGACTCCATCAAGAGTCCCTTGAGATCACTGCTGAGCTGAGCAAGAGTTTGCCTTTTTGTAACTCAGTGGCCATGTGTTCCTGAAACCTCAGACCCAGAGGCTGAAGAAAGTTCAAAGATGATTCCTCACTTGGGGAATTTGTTGTCATCACCTGAAGGGTGGTCCTGAAGACTTCAGGACAAGATCTCAGCTTCCTGGCAGCTGGCTTCATGTGGCCTTTCCCATGAGTTCCCATGAGACTGCGTGGGCTCATCTCCATCTCTTCTTTCCATCTGGTTGATTTATTTCATTAAGTTACAGAATTGCAACTGACACATTCCTCCCACCATTGAGTTGTTTTTCGGGGTGCAAAGAAATTACTTGTCATACCACCGAAAAGCAGTAACTATAATTTTCCCATCTGTGCAGATGTGCTTGGTGCCTCTGGAATTTCAATATTCACATTGCGACAGATGATAGTTTTATATCAGCCTCTGTCTCCAACCCCTTCATTGCAGAGTGCTGTCCAGAGGGCAGAGGTGGGGAATGGAGACTTCCCATTCTTTTGGTGCATGCTTAATTTATTTTCACTGATGTTGCTGCTAATTATTTTGTCTAGTTTCTCAGGTGCAGTGGGTTCTCATGTTCGTCCTTCCTTGCAGAGCCTCCAACACAAATAAACCCAAGCACAGAGTATGATCACAGCAGGGAGCTGCTAAGGGGATGCTGAGGTCCAGCTGAAAGCTCCTCCCACTGGGGATGATTTATGGGTCCCATTTGGAGCCATCATGCCTTGAGATAGGTATGAATTCAACTCCACCAGTCAGCAGATGATCTGCCTGTCCTCTTCTCTCATTTACTTTCCACCTTCAAAACGAGACTCAGTCTGTTTCCACCACCTTTTCTTCCTTCTGCGTCAGTGTATCATAGAGTTTATGCCCTCATCTTTGAGGTGCCCAAGGGTCACACTTCTCAGAGAGCTTTTCCCTTTCTGCTTTTTAAGAGCAATTTGATTAAAACAAGTCTCTAAACTGTGCCCCTGCCCAGGCCCAGGGGACCCAGCCAGAGCTCTTCTTCTTGCAAATCGATTTTTGCTCCCTCTAGGTGAATTAAAACTTTTTCCCCTGCCGGAGCTGCGCTGAGCGAGAGCACTTCACTTTATTAACATGGGCATATTTGTTTGGGAACTGGAAAAGGGGAATTTCTAAGTGGATTTTATCCTTTTAAACAGTTGAGTGCTTCTGACCATGTGGGGTTTATTTTCCCAGAGAGGAGATGAATTGGCTGTGCTGGGGAGCTGACCCATTAGGACTCTGCTGGGCTGGCTGCAGGGAGATGCTCAGGGAAGTAAAATACCAGCAGTCGGGATTTAGGGTCTGCAGTGTCCCTGGTTTCAGCCGTACCCACTCCATCCAAATCACATGGAAAGGCGTCCAGGCTGCCTCCTTCCAGAAACACACTCACTTAAGTGTCCCTTAGCAAATCTACATTGCAGGGAAAGAGTAAGCTGGGTCTTGACCCGTGCCAGACTGAGCGTGTCAGCAGAGACCCACTGAGGGCTGCTGTGTGTTCACCTGGCTTGTGGGGTGGTTGATGGAGGGGGAGCTCCTGGCCAGCCCAGCAAAGGTCTCTCTGAGACAGCCATCAAATACATGGACTAAGCACAACTTCACACACCGGGGCACACACAGGGATGTGTGTGCGCTTTCACACCCCCTGATCCTTGCTTTAAAGATCACATGGGAGGAGTCAGCCCCCGGCACTCAGGCTCTCAGCAACATCTACTCTCCTCCTGTTAGTGACGATTGCCATAAATACCCACGACATGAATATGACTTCAGCTAGGCAGTTAAATTCTGTTTGTTGTCCCATTATTTCAATCCCACTAACCTTGGCTGTGTTAAAAAAAAGTAATTGTTCTGCCTTTCCCCACCACCCTCTGATCTTCTCTGCAAGGAGATTATGAACTGGGAGGAAGTAAATGCCTTATTTGAAGTAAAAAAGGAAAGATAATGTTGAAATAGCTGCTGTCAGAGGAAGATACATTTTTCAAACACGTTCTCTCTGCTCAGCGTGAGGCGGTGGCTGCCTGTGTTTCAGAGCATTATGGTACATTAGCCTCCACATGCAGTGTGGCTTGCTTTGTTTATTATTTTAATTTCCAAGTCTCTAGCAGGGGTAGGTCGTGCTGAGGTGATAGCAAGGGAGGAATGAAAGCCTCTCCCTTGCGATGTCATGGGGACAGGGACAGCAGAGGCATCACTCCCCAGGTAGCTGGCTCAGCAGAGGTGGCAGGGAGCAGGGTACCACCACCCCAGCAATGAACATGGCAATTCCTCCATTTTTTTCCTGAAAAACTGATGAACTGGTGCCTCCAAACTTTGCTTGTACAGACACCCTGGAGTCTTAGCAGTAGGGGTCTTTGACAGGACATTGTCCCAGCTACTGCACCCTATCTACTCCAGAAGAGGAGCTGGCTCACTAACAGAGTGGTAAGGTCAGTGTCGAGCTGTGGAGAAAGATTTGGGTGAGCTAAAAAGGAGGTTTTTTTCCCTCTTTACATGAGAAGCATCCTCTCCCTGAGTCCCTGTGCTCCCCAGGTGGAAACAAAGATAGGAAAATGTGGCTTGCAGTCAGCCCCCATCTTCCACTCAATCCTCTGCAGATGAGTTTGTCTGTGTTTTGTTTTAGTGTCTCAAGAAAATTAGGACAATTTTTGAAGAAAAAAAAATTACTTTGTAACAGGCGGAAAAAAAGAAAGAGAAAAAATGTTTTGACATTCTCTCTCAAAACACCCTTCTTTTGTCTCCATCAAGACTTCTTTGACCTGAATTCTCAAATAGCTCCAGCCATCCTGAAAGTCTGGTTTTCAGCAAAAACACCCCTTTCAATTCACTGGAAAAATGTTGCTCAGCTCCACTTAGGAGACCACTCACAGGATGCTCTCTGGATGCCCCAAGGTGGCAGGATCTCACAGGGCTGCTGGCTTCCCCATCAGCTGGGGGAATTAAGCTGAATATTTGTGATTCTGCTTCTGCCCCATCCATGGGCTGTATTAATGGCTGAGAACTGTGTCTGTCCCCTTCCATTGCCTGGAGAATGCCAGAAGACTTGGGAGATATCTTTCTCATCTGAGAAGCTGTTTGCAAATATTAACATAAAGCTGTTTGTATGCGTTCAAGGCCAAGAACGGTCAAACTGAGTTCTTTTTATGTGATGTAGGATTAAGAGCATTTCCCAAGCCCTGGTGAACTCAGGGAAGAACACACAGCATCAGAGGGCAGGTGGATTAATTAATGGCACTTTTCACTTTCCACCTTGATTCTGGTACCAGCACAGATTTACAAGGGAATGCAGTCAGTGGGTAGCAGACATGCCTGGAAAAGTATCTGTTTGCCTTTGTGAACACAGAAAGGAAGTATAAATCAAAGTGAACCAATCCTAACAGCTGTAGAAATGGACTTCACTTCTGATAATAAAATGAAACTGAAGAAAAAAATATTTTCAAAGCCAAATGGCTTGACAGAAATGGGCTGAGCAGCTCTAACAGCTGGGTAAGCAGCCACTAACTTGTTGACCACTGGCTTGCACCAAATAGCCAATGGCCCTGGTGAGCTACTTTGGCAAATCCTCATGAGTACCAGCTGCCTGGCAGCATGGCTGTGGTCACCCAGTCTGACCCCAGTGAGGCTTTCCAGTATTCAGCGTGGTTGCACTGCATTGTGCCTTATCAAAACCAAATGGATCCTGGTTGGGCTCCAGACCTCTTGACTTCAGCCCCTGACACCAAGGAGTCTGCACTGAGTTGGTCCTGCTTGAGATGATGGGAGAAAGTGCCCTCCTGGCACATTCATTGTCCTACCTGCCTTGAACTCCTTCCTGGAGTGGAGCAGAGCATCCTCTGGAAATGCCTCTCTCCCCTCTGATTGCAGGAAGGACAGGACAGCTCACATGAACAATATGCTCAGTTCCAAGGCAGTCACATTTCAGGGAGCAGAGTCTGTCCTTGTATTCAGTAGCTTTTGTATATCCCAAGAGAATGGCTGGGAAAAGGAACTAGGGGTCCCAATGTGAAAGGTGGAAAATCCATCCTGCAGCACAGGACTGAGCGATGTCTGTGTACGGGTACTGCCGGCTGCCGAACACCGGTTCATAGCAACCACTGCAGGAGAAGAGATAAAGAAAAGGAGCAAGATGGCGTTGTGAAAATGCAGCACATGGAGAAATGCTTGCTAATAAAGAGTGCTATTGATCTCTTTTACTGCCTGCTCCCATCAGCTGGAATGGCGAAAGCAACTGCGCAGTCCTACTTTGTAGAGAAAAGCCTGCTCTGAGTATTAGTTCCAGCTCATCCAAAAGAGCCTGAGAATAAATATAAATCACAGTCAGAGAGGGATAAAACAATACATGTGTATGTGTCCTTACTGTGGTATTATTATATGGCCCAATGCTGGGGCTTCGGAGCCAAATGCTTCAAGTTCGGACATGAAACTTCTAGTCTAGCCTCACCATCATGCTTCTGAATTGAGAAAAACCAAAAGGCATGTCTCTGTCCAGTCTTTATTTTTGTAGGACTGAAATTTGGAAAGATGAAATGAAATCACATGGCCTTGCTAGACAGCTGACACTCAAAAATAAAATCTGTGTTTCCATGGGGAAAGGGGAGAATTTTTAGCAAATGTATTAAGGTTTGCAAATCTCAAATATCTGTTTTGCTTTCTTTACAAAGCCATATAATTGCAGAGAGGATCTGGAGGAGTTGTAGCCACTTTAGATGAGTGATTTGTAAGTAGAAACCAGTTTGAATTTCACTTTTTGGAACGGATGGCAAAGGGGCAGGGTTTGATGTTTTCTAGCGCAGTATTTTCCAGGTATGTTGTATAACTTTTTTTCTTCCAAATCTCTTGAGTGGTCCATAATGAGCAATTATAAAAGGCTAATCTCATTAAAAGGAAAATCTCCTCATTCATTTAATTCTTAAATCTCTTTCTGTTGGGAGGGGAATATTTAAATGAGCTTCCTCCAATTATAATGTTACTTCATGGTCTGTTTTTCATCACAGTTAAATCAGAACAGGGGCATGAGGTGCTTTTACTTTAATCTGTTTTTAATCTGATTTTCCTTAAATGAAGTTGGATCATTTCTGGTGCGGAGTCCTAGAAACCAGGCAGACAATGACTAACAAGAGGTCATTTATTCTGCTCCACAGTCCCAACAGGGACCCCAAAGTTTCATTAATGATCATTGCAGCCATAAAGAAACCCGTTTATTTTACTCATTGGCCAATAAATGCTTTATAGTATTTAATGGAACTCTTCTTTTTTTAAAGATGAGAGGGATGAGAGTACTTTGTAGAAGCAGGGTTCCAGAGCTGGTATGGAGAGGGCTCTCAGCAGGGAGCAATGCTGTCTGTACACCACAGTGGGGCTGGAGAGAGGGACCTGGAGCCATTGTGGCATCCTCCAGAAGCCATGGCTGGGAGTGGGGATGTTGGGAAGCAATGAGGGGGACAGCAGCATCCTGACATCTCACAGGAGGTGGTCGCAGGCTGTACACACTCGTGGTGCTTCGTTATCAGGGCTGTGCACTCCAGTGGCTGCCAGCCTGTGTGCCCGGATAGCGCTTCATTGTCTGGGCCAGGTTCGTCATCAGGTCTTTCTTCTGCTCCCCTCCTATCCCTTATCAGCCGGCCCCTGTCTCCCTCCCTGTGGGTGCCTTCAGGAGACAAGGCTGTGCCTTCATGGCTGCCCCCTCCTCTCTCCAGAGCAGGACTTGGCCTGTCTGGCCACTTGGCAGGGGAAGGCAAAGCACAAGAGGACAAAAATCAATCCTAATAACAAAGTAAAAAACCGCTCCAGGAGTAGGAGAGTACCTGGAATTACTTCCAATTCAGAAGTCAGTGTGAAAAAAAGGTGGCAACTCAAATGCTAATATGCTAATACAGCTCCTTCAGCAATGTGCACTGCCAGTATCTCTGTCCCGCTTGTTCCACGTCTGTGACAACCTGTCTCTCCTCAGCACCAGAGATACATATTTTGCATAGCAATTAGGGCAAATCATGCCAAAGTTTCAATGTGAATGATTCAAAAAGGCTAACCCCGTTACGACATCCTCATATGTGTCCTCTTTCCCTCTTCCCACCACCCCCTTTCTCCTGAGCTTACCATCGCATTGTCTTTGGAGGTGACTCTGCGTTTTGGGGTTTGATCCCTACCTTCCACCCTGGCCACTCTCCAGCTTTCCAAAGGGAAATTTCCAGAGTTTTACCTGGAGGGATGGAAAATATTTTGCTAAGGAGAGGAAAAAAAGAATGGGGACTTTGTTCAAAAAGTGAAACTTCAGCACAATGGGCACATTGTTTAATGGTCCAAAGCAAAACCTGGGGTTGAGACATCGTCAGAAAATGGCCAACATCAAAACTGGGACCTGGATGAGAGTGTCATGAATGGTTTCTGTGGCAATGAACTGGGGTTGGTTGGGAGCAGGGTGCTGGGTACCGCCATCCTCCCTTCATGAAGGATCCAGATGCCTGGGCAAGGACAGATCTAGTCCCCTTGTAGCACACCGAGCCTTGGCCCTATCAATTGTGTGGGGTTTATTTGAACCTTTAGCCCTGGTTCTTTCCAAGAACATCATTTTACCCTGACTGCCTTTTCCTTTCTCTGTATTATTTCATGTCTTACGCTACTCTTTCTTTCTGCAGTGAGAGACACTCCATGGATGCTCTGCCCTTGTCCCTGTAGGAAGAGAGGAGAGTTGTGCAGATGCCAGGTTCAATCGTTATCTTGTCTAAAAGCATTTGCTTTAGACAGTCAATCCAGCCTCTCAATAAATGAAATATTTCCTCTCCCCTTTATCGCCCTGGACTCCAGCAGCCCAGATTGCTAATTGGCAGCAACCTCTTCCCTCAGCAGAACAATCCTTTCTCATTCATGGATTGTTCTCCTTAAATTCGGTCATGACAGAAGTGGAAATCCATTTTTACACCTCTTGCTTTTTCTAGAAGAAAACCCTTTCCTGTTGCTGAAATAAATCCTGTTTTTAAGCCTATGGACAGATCACTTTCCCTTTTTGGGCCTGATTAATTTAAACTTAAAGTTTAGGTGAGTAGTTCTTGATTGTGGAACAAGGCTGTCTGTGGAGTTATGTTTTCTGGGAATCATCATACAGAGCATAACAAATAAGCACAAAATGAAATAAAACTGAGGAAATAATATGAAATGGGTATTCTTATTAGGCGATACTCCAGTCATGTTTTCATTTTGGTCTCAATGGGGAGCCGATATTATTGAAATAGTAACCTTAATCAAAAAATGACTGTGGTAAAATAGACCTTTTCCTTCCACAGATCAACTCCCTATATATAATTTGGAGTCCAAAATGCTGACTTTAGTTAAAGAAAAAAAAACTTGGAAAATGGTCTTATTTCTTTTCCTCTGAAAATGCTGACTTTAATGAGAAAATCCAAAACACACACATACTCAAAGAAAAATTCCATTGAAAAGCACAGAAAAACATTTTGAGTGAAAATTACTCAGTACTGTAAAAAGTCTGACCAAACCTGTAGATGTCACTTCCATTTTTGAAAGGAAAGATATGATTTATTAGTGAGGAATACTGCAACTTTCTAAAAGAGTCTACTGGTACTTAATCAAACTGCCTGACTCCTAGCAAAGCATCCTTGCTGGGAAACTTCTGCCATGCTTGGAAAAGCTGAATTCCTTCAGGCTTGCTCAGCCTAACTCCTACTGGCAGAGACAGCAGTGAAAGGACATTGGGCAAACCCTTCTCCAGCCCAAATCAAGATGGGGGTATCATGTAGTCTAACCTATTCCTAAAACCCTCAGGGAGGGAGGAAGAGATGGGTGCATAGGTGTGGATGGATGGATGGACAGATGGATGGATGGATGCTCAGTCTCCATGACCAGTAACTCTTTCCCTGCCTGGCCAGTGATGTTTGAGCTGGATGGTGGTACAGAAGCTACAGGGCAGCTCCTCATTTTCAGTCACCAGGAATGCCCAGCAGCCAGACATTAAAACAAGTGTAGCCTTGCCCTGAAACCAGAGCCTGGGTTAAACCCCAGCTCAAGCATCTCCAGTGGGATAAGGGCTACATTTAAGGAGAAACCTCTGCTCCTCTTCTGCTCAGGGCCACAGGAACCAGAGGTAAGCCTGGGAGAATGTAGGAGATATGTTGGTGAGACAATGTCAGAGCAGCAGGACTAGGATGGCAGAGATAATCCTGCCTGTCACTTCTTCCTAATTCTGAGGCTGCAGGAACAGCTGGGGCTGCTGCTTACACTCCTTCCTTCTGAGAGCAAGAGTGCTCACAAATATGTCTATTTTTTCCAAGTGCTCAGCTTTCTGGCTGCTATTTTTGCTGCGCTGTCTGATCTGTGCCCGTGACATGATGATATTCCTGTTCTTTTCTCTACAGCATCTTCCCTGACAGGGTGCACAGAGACTTGCAAACATCCATAGCTGGGAGCTTGCCTTCCCCCTTTGGTAGAGAGGGAAACTGAGGCAGGGAGAAGAGCTGTCACTCAGCCATGGTTACTCAGGGAAAGTAGGAGGCCTCAGGACCTCAGCTCTGCATTCAGAGCTTTAGCAGCAAGGCTGTCCTTCCCCTCTGAACTGGGCCACTTTAAGTTGCCTCCGCAGTTTATTATGAACAGGATTTTCGTCAGACGTGCAAAGTAAATTAGCACCGTATTCACAGCCATAATCACCTACCAATGATCTCATACATGTGGCACAAAGGGAAAGGATCTGCATGGGATTCTGTTCTGCAAGTATAATCCGCCCATAGCCTCTTTGTTAATTAGCTCCTCTCAAGCATCCAATCTGTGGCAATTATAGCAATCAAAAATGCATTCAGCCCCCCCACCCCTCCTGCTCCCCATCAGCACCTGACAAGCCGGCAGGCACATTATCCCAAACCACGACAAGCACACGCTGATAGGACACAAACCTCCCCACCGCCTGACTCAGGATTCATCACCCACAATGCCAGCCCCGGCACAGGGCCTTGCATACCAGGAATTATTAAAAAAAGAAAAAAAAAAAAAAGCTGCAAGAAAAGAGACAGAAAGAGACAGATTTCAATTTTCTCCCATAGATTTGGGAGCCCATAGAAAGCTGAGTGAAAGGCACTATTTAGCCCCTTGGGCTCAGTTGGCGTCTTCTTCCTTTTTTGCTGATGCCAATGGAAAAATGACTCTCTCTTATATTTAATGTTGCCTGATTGAAAGAGCTGCTCCTCACAAGACGCTGAGGGGCCCAGGTGGGATGAATGCCCAGGGTGATTGATGCATTGTGCCATCCTCCTCGCTCTCCAAGGAGCGCTTTGTGAAAGCAGCAGTGAGATTGCACTGGGAGAATTGGGCAACCCTGAGCGGAGCCCCGCTGGAAAGATCTGTTAGTCAAATGCAGATCCTTCCTCCTCCTGCTGCTTCCCAGTGCTTCTTAATCCAAGATCTTTGTGATATGCGTGCAAGAGCAGCTGCTGGTGGGGACCCCAGTTTGAAGATGGTCCTATGAGCACCCCTCGCTCCTCCTGGAATCAGTAGTAATGTACTTCTTGGGGAAAACCATCTGATTTCCACTAGTACCTACTACCTCGGTAACCTTAGAGGTAAATTTGCTCCTTAGCTTCCTGAATGGATTTTTTCTTTTCTGTCCAAGTGTGCTGATAAAATGTCACCCTAGAGCTGTGTAAAGGATGCTCTAGACTTGACATCCATCCTATCTTCCTTGGGGCCTGGGCTTGACCTTGCTGGGAATGCTATGAAAGCAGTGATATAGGGTGCTGTTCCATCTTGTCATGTATCTGGTCGCAAACCCACTCCAGGGGTACTTGGCATCTCCTGCCTGCTATTGCTGCCTCTCCATCATACAAGTACAGGTGTCTGGGGACATTTCCACTAAACCAGCCCCAGGAAATTACCTGGATCAAGCTAAAAGCCCTTGGAAAAAGGGTATCCTTTTTTTAGTCCAGATCCTGCCACTGACCAGCATGCAATCAATTCCGTTAGGCATCTGTGGCTATCCATTGCCTTGTCTCAGGTCTGGGCACATGGGATGGTCCATGCCATGCTCCTAGGACACTCGGGTGCCAAGTCAGCTGTCTGAGCTTAAGCCAGGAGTGCTCACAAGTTCCCTAGCCCAGCTTGGCTGTACGCACATCATCCATCAGATGGACTGGTCCCTGGAGAAAGTTGAGCTCTCAGCCTGTTGCTCCAGCCTGCTGATGTGAGAGATCACAGGCTCAACTGGTTATGCCATTCTGGGTCCTGTAGGCTGCGTGATGCTGCCGAGCTTTTAGCTCTGAAAGGTTGCAATAAGTCAGCCAAGGTGAGAGATGGTCCAATAAAGCCTGGGCTGAGCTCAGGAGAGCCCCTAGACAACTGCCATGTCCAGAATTATTTGCTCTTTGGTTTCCTTCAAGGTCCTCGTGAGGAGGGAGTTATTGCTGCTATTTGCAAACACAGTATGGCCTCCAGATGCCCTTGAACTCCTCTGTCATTCCCTGCCTTGAAAATAAGTGTCATATAACCCACATCCACACATTGCCTACACAGAGCAGAGGTAGGCTTATGAGGGACAGACTACAGAGACAGGGAGAGCACCTCCACCATGAATTTCTCCCAGGCATTTGCATGACTGTATCATGCCCTTTTCATCCATCACAGCGCTTTCTGCATGGCTCTAGCCTATGCAAAGCACACATTGGGCCAGCTCTGCTCTTCAGGTGCCACCACAGTGTGAAGGCTTGGTGTGGGCAGAGGTATGGCTTGTGCTGGCCAAGTCCTTGGTGTGACCCACTGGGATGGCTCAGCAGGGATGGTGAGTATGAGGTAGGTGGGAAGCAGGGAAGAAGCCATATGAGCAGCAGGCCAGTTGTTGCTGCAACAAGTCAGGAGAGCTTTTCCAGCCCTGTCTAACTGAGACAGCCTAGGAAAGTGTCTCTAGGCAGAGCCATCCCTGCAGGCAGCACCTGCCTTGGATGCGTGTGCCGGTAGCCACTCCCAGCCTCTGCCCTGGGAGCAGAATCCCTGGTGCTGGCTTGGCCACAGTGGCACCAGTAGGGATAGGCTTAGACATAGCTGTCATCTGGCCTTGGGGTCCAGCAGGATTTCCTCCTCCCTGGCATTGCCAAGCCATTTTTATCTACCCCCAGCAACCCTCTGAACCTTGCTGGGCACCCCTTTCTCTTGCCTCTCAACTTTCCAGCCTATTTCTCTGTAACCACTGGACTTGTCACAAAGCCATCCTCACTGCAAGTCCTGCTGGCCCCAAGCCATGTGCCTTCTAGCACACAGGCCAACACCAGGTAGACAGGTAAGACCCAGGTATCAGCTTTGGCCTTCTGCCATCAGCAATGCCATTTCCCTTTGGTTGCCCAATAAATAAAGACCCTGCACCAGTAGCTCCATCACTCAAGGGGACTTAAGTTGCAGCTGAACTTTGCAGGGAGAGTTTCTTAGTGACCATTCCCAGGAAGCATGGTTACCTCAAATCCCTGCTTATCTCCATTTGTTTAGGGGTTCATGAGGGCATTTCCTTCCTCTGAGCACAAAACCGGTTTTCTCTTTCCCCTCCTCCCGCTCATGGGTGATTGGGGACAGAACAGACTTGCATCCAGGGATGCAAACCCCTGAGGAGAGTGGGTTGGCGGGATGAAAGCCCAGCTGCCTGCATCCTCCCTGAGATGGATGCTGAGCTGGGGTCAGGGGGTGCTGCTGCATGGAGGTGCAGGCACCTCTGCAGAGGATCCAAGCCTATGCATTGGTGTGAAAATGGCTAGAGAATGGTAACTAATCAGTATATATGGAAATAATGGGAATATTAGCTGGATTAACTAAGCTGTTATTCAGCTTCCCTTTTTCCTTCCTGCTTTCTTTCCTTCCCAAGCCAAAAGAGCTGGTTTACATTCTAATGGCTTTAATTACCTCACAAAAATGTGAGCGGATGGGGAAGCACTGCCACCAACAACGCTTTAATGGTCGACTGAACACAATTTGAATTAATTTGGTTGAGATGGCTATTAGTGCTAATACTCCAGGGCCTATCTCGCTGGTGTTGCTGTAACTTCCCGTGCCCCTGACAGAGTGGAGGCTTCCAGGCCCTTGCTCAGTTACCCACCCGCTGAGGCACCTCAAGGAGAGACAGGAATTGCCCCTTCTCCTTATCTTCTCCCTCTGTCCTGACTTTATTTCACTTGCTTTTGCATGTCCTTATTTTGGAAATGACTTAGAGCTGTCTTTGAGCCCCTATCAAGCCCCAGAGCTGTCTTTCCTATGCCTCCATTTCCCACAATAGCACTCTCTGACATCCAGAGAAGTGTGAAATCTGCCCAAAGTGCATCCTAGCTTGGCTCTGTGTCTGTGTACATCTGTTTGTGTGTATGTATGTGTATATTCTGTTGTCTATCAAGGGGTTTGGGGTTGAGCTCCAGCTGCTGTGCCTCTGTGGAGAAAATAACAGGGTGTTCCTTCTCTGTCTAGTCATCCAGCTCACAATATTTGTGGGACTTTGTCTCTCTAGGATCTCTGTCCCTCTGAAAAACATTATCTGGAAATGGCCTGAAGGTTTAAAAGCTTCAGGGGTGGGGACCGGCAGCCCTTTGGGCAGCATGGTACTCCCGTGTTCAGCTGATCCGTATGAACCTTGTCTCTTCAGCAGGCTGAGGGGGAAGCAGCAGCTCTGGCAGCATCATAGCAGCAGCTCCACACCTGAAGGCTGAAACTAATTGCTCTTTTCCACACACACCACGAGTTCCCTTTTTCTACAGCCCCAGGATGGACATAAACCCCACTACCAGCTACAGCTGCTGTAGGCTTTCCTCTCCCTCCCTGCTTGCGTGTCCTGCTGAGGATCAGGCCATGAATGCCACCTTGCAGGCAAGCCTTGAAGGTAAGCAGCTGCTTCACCTGAACAGCTGCATCGGCAGTAGGTGATGTACAGCTCTGAGCAGGTGTGGATTGACCAGGTTTGTGCAGCTTCTTCTATTAGCACCTTTCGGGGCTGTGTTTGCAGCCTGTCACCTGGATCAGTCACAAGAAGCAGGAGCTGTCACTGGTCCTTTATTCCCTCCCCACCCCTGGCATGTCCTCTCTGGCCTCCCTGCTCTCAGGGCTGCAGATGGGGATGTTAGAGGTGTGGGATGTGTAAATGCCTTCATCTTTCTTGCCCCTGATTTGCACCCACCTGCCACCACATTTAACCTGGCCCCTACCACTGCTGCAACAGCCAGAGAGAGGATTTGGCAGGGTGTTAATAAAGAGCCTGAAGGAGAAGGAAATTGAAATAATATTCTGCTTTGTGTCCTTTCCTCCACCCCTACTATACTCCCTCCTCCCTGTCTCACACACAGACTCAGCTTCTCATTGCAAATGCTCTCTTCTAGGATGGATTTTCTTTGATCCATCTGCAACCAAATCCTCCCAAATACCATCAGCTTCACTGACTTACAAATCTGTTGTGCTGGAATGGGCTGAGAAGTCTGCCACTGCTTTGGATTTCATATCCCTTTCATGAACTTCAGGTGGAATGAGCCAGCACTGGGACCGTTTGAGCCTGGTGTTGCATATCCTCCCCTGCATTATCTGAAGTGGCTGTTGTCTGCTTTGTGCTGGGCTGCAGGTAGGACCAGCAGGGCTGATGCTGAAAATGCTGGTGAGGCCTCCTCTTATGGGTGCTAAGGGGGGCTGGGATTACTCCTTTGGGAGTTTCTGCTGGATAGTTTTGAGGCTGGGGCATTGTCCTGGATGCTCGGTCATATTTATCTTCAGGCAATGCAATGCTTCCCCAGATTCTTTGGCCGCCTGGCCCAACCTGACATCTCCGTCTGGCTCCACTCTTTTCCCCTGCATCTGCAGTAGCCAGGCCATTAGCAGTGACTCCAGCTGCTCCATAAGCACAGACTTGTCTCGCTCAGCATCTGCAGGCTGCTGTCTCCCTCACCTTTTGCCCTGCCCATGAAAATTTGATCTCAGCCTCAGACTGTTCAACTGAGGCACCTTTCTGCCTCAAAACTGCTGTGATGGGAAAGGGCAGCAGCGGTTCTCCTAACTAGCGTGGACTCCCTTGCCTAAAGAAGCGCCTCAAACTTCCTGTTTGCCTCAGCTCTACCTTCCCATCAGATTAAAGCTGTTGCCTCTGCACGGCCCTCAGGCCGTCCTGGAGCAGCTTGGGAAGGAAGGGTGTCCTGGAAGGGACACAGAACCCTGTTCATTCTAGCATCCCTAGCAAGAGATGAGCTCCCTGGGGCAAGATAAATTCGTACAAGGTCTTTGAAGCATCGTGGATCAGTGGATTAAAAATTTGATACACCCTAGGGCTGAGGAAGGCAGTAAGTCCATACTGAGATCTTTGGATGCTCCAGTGCTTGGTATGAGGCACCTTCTTGGACCAGCCTAAGCCTGAGGCCCGGCAGGTTGCAGGCTGCAGAGGAAGTAAGTCTGGTTCCAGCCCTGTAACTGGATGTGCCAGAATACAAAGAGAACAATCAAACATTAATATTCATCCTTGAGTGCTGGTGATGGACTGATTACAGTCTGCAAGGAAGATATCAGACTGCTCACGGCAGGGACAGCTTTCTGAGGTATAAAAGAGATTATTGTATATCTAAAATACAGACTTTGAGAAATGTTTTCTTGGCTCCAAGAAGAAAAGCTTCTTTATTTGTGGAGTTAATTTGCATTTACTGTAGCTTGCATTAAAGTTACGTTTCCTTTCATTCAAGGGATTTCTCTTTTGTTCACATGAAAGCAGGCAGATTAACCATCTGCAATGCACGTGTTCCTCCTGCTAATTGCTTACGGGATGTTCCACTTTCCACTCCCCAGAACAACTTCCCAAAGTCTAAGCCAATGTCACTAAACTTTGCCAACAAGATTACCTAGGAGGAGAGGCTCTGCCACTGTAACTTGAAAATACCAAGTAATACAGGCATGGATGGGTACAGAGGGATGGATCCAGTGCCTGATTCTGCTAATATTCTCTGTGTTACAATAGCATTCAAAGGCTGTGCCTGTCAGACATCACTTCCTTGCTGGCCCTGTTAGCATCCTGCAAAGATATCACAGAGTAACATCACGCAGCTTGGAAAGGAGCTCGTGACTTCTTGGATGAATACGTGGCATGTCACGAAGTGCAGCAGTTCCTCTGGCATCCTTGCCTGGCTTGCTAATGAGAACTCCTTTGATTCAGCGTCCACCTTTGCCCTTGGTGGTGTGTAGCAGGGCCCATTATCAAGTGGGCTCCGTGGTGCTAGGCACTGTACAAAATGAAAGAGACTTCTTGCTCTAAAACGTTTACATCCTGAAAAGACTATACAAAAGACAGAGGCTGGAAACTCAGGGAAATGAAGACCCAACTTCAGAAAGGTAACCTCAGGCACTCACCAATGCTAAGAAACTCCCTGAAGGCCACAGAAAAACTGGCACAGCTCCCAGCTGGGTATCCCATCAACAAAAGGGGCTTTTTTTTCCTCTTCTGAGCAATGCTTGGGAAAAACCGAGCAAGGAAGTGACTCACCACAGTACCTGCTCTGAGGGAACAGGGCTTTGTGCTTTGCTCCTGGCTTTAAATGTTCCTCTGGAGAGGTCCTGCTCCCCTAAACCGCACCTGCAATAGCTGGTAGTTGACATTTTTGCAGGTACAAATCCTTATCTATCTCTCCACCCAGAACACTCAACCCTTGGTTCTTACAGGGTTTGAGGATGTGTGAGGTATGGCTGCGTACCACCAATGTGCCCTGCTCCTTGGACAGAGCACGTGAGAGCAGCCAGTTGCTTTCTAAAGCCATTGCTCTGAGAGGGACCTCCCAACTCGATGAGGGTCCAGCCAATGTCCCTGATGCCCATTTTCAGCAGGCCTGTATATCTGTACACCAGCTAGAAAATATCCTTTAGAACCCCCTCAGATATTCATCTTAGGGTACACTGGTCACAATTTCCTAAGGGGCATTTAGCTTTTGGAGACTCACCACAAAGGTTTATGTGTTTTAGCTAAATGGTCCCAATTGCCAGTCATTAAAGCAAGTTAAAATGAGAGCAACTGATGCAGCTAAACAACAGTCTTCAGAGGAGCCAAGGTTGGTAAGAAGTTTGAGGGAGCTCTTTTCCTGTCCTCCATTTCAATTGAAAGTTTGCATATTTTTATGCTTCTTGTACCAAAAATGAGGATTTCTTCCTCCTTCTGTGGAGATGAAGATCCACAGCTTCTTAGGCTCAAAGAAAAGCAGCAATCATAGGGACTAGAGCATCATAGATCCCCCAAACAATGTGGTACCACTTTTCAACATCCAATGTCATTAAATCCTTTGTGAGGAAGGACTGCATCTCTCATCTGAGAGGCCCAGGATGAAGATTCCATCTAAAGCACCACCTTGCCTTTGCACAAGGGGATTTGTAAAGAACAAAAGCTTCAAGCAATCCTCCTCATCTTAATAAAAGGATAAGACAAAGTTACAAGAAGTCTGGAGAAAATCTAGTTAGGCTGCAAATTTGAACAGGCAGCTTAAGCCAGGAGATTAAACAGTTTGACGGATGTAAGTATTTGTGCCTTCCTGAATTGTTTTGTGGGCAGAGGACTGCAGTGTAGGTTCTTTGATGCTCCTGGCTCTCTGCTGGGAAGAGCCGTCCAAATTCCTTGATTTCCTTCCTGTGAATAAATACTGGTTCAGACCCTTGGCTGTCACAGACTGGCTTTTCCCCTCTGACAGTGGGGGAACTCAGCCAATTCAAGCCTGCTGGGCGCCTGGCTCGCTTTCTGAGCTCCAGTGTTGAGGATAAGTGTGCCGGGAGAGTCTTCAGCGAATGAGCCTGTGTGCTTAAGAGAGACCATCTGGTTTTACTGGAAACACTGCAGATTAAAGGTCTCCTAATGGTATTTAATTTAGATTCCATGAGACCTCCAGTGGATAGCTAACAAAGGATCAAAAATGTACTTTTAAAAACATCTCCACTGAGAGGTAGCAAAGCTGCTGAAGCTTAGAGGGTGTAAGTGTGTAAACACTGCTCAGCAAGCTCCTAAGCACAGGCTTGGTTCATGCATGCACAGAGAAAGCCAGCAAACAGCTCTTAAGCTTTTTGTCTCATCTCCAGGCTTTCCAGGGTTATGAAGATGAGGCGGGTGCTGGAGCTTGGTGCTGCAGGCTGTTGACAGGCTTTGTCCTTTGCCTGGAGCATAGTGACATTGTAGGCATAATCTTGGTGAGTTTAAACCAGAAAAGTCTGAATGTATTTCTAGGGGGGAAACTGGGTGCCCCTTTGTGGATGCTCAGCATCTTGCAGATCCAGCCTTAGACTGGTGATAAGTGGGTTTGGGATGCATCCTTTGCGATCATTTCTGCTTTTAGAGATTGTGTCTGTGGGTCTTTGACCTAAATGGATCTCAGCCACATTCATGAGAAAATTGCAACTGCTTCTTTCATGCAGCGTTTACCTGACTTCTCACTGTCTTTCTGAGTGGAGTCCTCACTTCTTCCATTTGCTGCAATCAAGGAACCATTGCTGGGATGCCATAAGTGACACAGTCTCTAACCTGACCTCATTAGAGCTGTCTCTGCATATTGTAGGGAGGTTGGACTAGATGTCATTTAGAGGTATCCTCTAACCCAATACTTTCTATGATTCTATGATAAGTGGTGCTGGACCGTCAGGCTGTGTAATTCTGATTTCACCACAGTGAAACCTCCTGGCAGGATGCTGTCCTGTAGAATATACCAAGGCCTCACTTCTGCCAGCAGCAAGATTTCCTGCTGTAATGGTGCAGTGCTGTACAACCTATGCTGAGTTCTCTACCGCAACGGTACCATAAATCCTCATCTTGATGCTCCAGTTATCCCTTTTGGTGCACAAATGACCTCAGAATCCCATCAGAAAACTTCACTTAAATTCTACCAGTGACAGAGTCATTAAGTGCAGTCTGGTCGCCCTAATTCACTTAATAATTTGTCATGGGCATTTCTTCACCTTTTTTTATGCCCATATGGGGAAGTGATTGTAATCAGGAAAGTGACTTGATTCAAATGACATAATTGGTTTTCATATTTATTCCCCCTCACTGATCTCAGTTCAAATGTGCTCAGCTCACAAGTCAAAAAGATGATTTCTTCTAATTATCAGTTCTGCAGAGCTCATCTTGGGCTCTGCAAATCCAGCTGTATCCTTTGTGCCTCTACCATGCTGTCACCAAGAATAAAGTGTTTGCAATCAGGACACAGTCAATCATGTTTTGTTGCTAATGTGCAAGGCAGAACGGAAGCTCATTTGCCCCTCCGCCCT
Source organism: Coracias cyanogaster (assembly GCA_033124195.1). Taxonomy (NCBI): domain Eukaryota; kingdom Metazoa; phylum Chordata; class Aves; order Coraciiformes; family Coraciidae; genus Coracias; species Coracias cyanogaster. Next base: position 60,873 of record JAVSBS010007797.1, on the reverse strand, counting down.
GCTCCTGGCTCTGTTGAGTCAAGAGTAGAAAAACGCATGTTTCCATCTGGGGCATGACTGCAGGAGAGAAATGCAGAGGGCTGTGTGTGGGGAACAACGCAAAAGGGGATGTTCCAGGCTGCAAGAACAGTGGATGAGGTGAGGTTGACGAAAGGCATGGTAGATGAAATCACTCATGAGTCACTCTCCTTGCACACAGGGTGAGTGGAAGGGCCATGTTCCCTTGCTTGAAAGCTCCCTGCACCATGGGCTGGGGGTTTTACAGCAGGCTCCTGTAGCCTTCGCAAACTTTTGCTTCAGTGAGGAGTTTGGGTCACACATTCATATTTTTAGGTCTGTGACACAGACCCAGGGCTGAGGCCATATTTGGATCAATTGACATTCAAGCAGTGCCTGTCATTGATGTCATGGACCTTCGTCATTGAAGCTGTGATTTCTGCTAATTGGTTTATTTCCTTCTGAACTTTCAGACCTTGCTAAGGTTAAAACAAAGTCATGGCACTTGGTGAGACCCTGGAGTTGGGCTACTCTTGCTATGGGAGTGGGAAGGGACACATGAAAGAAAGAGGTAGGAGAGAGACAGGAGATCACAGCTTTTTCTCCATGCAGCTGCTGGGTGAAATCATGTCTTCCCTATGAATGGAGCCACGATGGGCCATACTTTGACCCATCTCCTGGCAGCAGTCACAGTCAGTGTGACTCTGTAAAGTGTCACCGTTGTGAAAGGAAGCAGTAGGTCCACAGCTCTTATGCCATTCTCATCAGTGTTTTGGCTTAGCAATAACTTAATTTGCTTGTGCACAGAGCTGGCCCTGCTAGTGGTTTTGATAGACAGCTCATCAAAATCAAGGGCTCAAATGGGTCTTTGCCTAGGACCTCTATTTAGTGTGTCCATCTGTTGTGTGGATGACACAGATGGCAGAAGCCATATTTCAGTAAGACCTCTGCACATCTCATTGCCTGGCAGCCTGAGGGGTGAGCTGATGGCAGGGCAAAGGGGAGAAGCACTAAGTGCTGGAAGGCTTTGTGGGCAAGCAGAGAAAAGTGACTGAGGATCAAGCAGCTGAGTGCAGATCATTCGATGAGTCATACACTTTTAACAAAATGGCTTCTACCTGGAATAGGCTGTTGAGGAGCATGGTGCCTTCTCCACCTCCCAGCACTTTCTGACCCAGGCTGCAGGTCCTGCTACAGCACAAGCCCTGTCCAATGTAGGTGGGCTCAGCATACAGCAGCTGAGTGAAGTTCTATAGGCTGTGATAGCCATGGGCAGAGCTCCAGCATCCCATCTCCTGAGGCAGTCATCTCTGAATTTCCACAGGCAACCCACTGTGATCGCAGACATTCAGTGACACATTTGCTACCTCTTCTCCCCTCTCCCTGTGCCATCTGATAGTTGTGGTTTCATTTTCTGACACAGTTCCAACATCTCAGGGGATGTTGGGGTGTTGTTTGTGTGGGGTATAGATGAGATGCTCTGGAGACACTCCTCCATCACGTGGTTGCCCGGGGGCTGTGATTGCTGGGGAGGTGGCTTGAAGAACCTTTTCTTCCTTTCCAGTCTTGTGTGCCTAATTCCTCTGAAATAATCCCAAAAGGTCAGTTAAACATTTCCATAATAAGGAACATTCTGAATAAGCAGTTTCTATCTCTGCCTCATCTGTAGGCTTTTCTTAAGACAGCAAGTAGTTACTTTTGAAAGTAAGAACAAAAACCCAAAGAAAGCGAACTGAATTTATTTCCTTTAAACTGTTGTAGAAAATGTTAATTACGATGATGAGTTTGTCATGCTTTGTGTTTCTTTCAGTGCTTTTTCTTGGAGGGAGAGGGTAAATTCTACTTGCATTTAAGGTATTGACAATTTTATATACTTATACATACATACAGATATATATACACATATTCATATATATATATACAATTAAGCTTTCCTAATCTTGCCTACAGCCCTTTTGGAGAAAGCTTATGTTAGTCTTGCAGATGTGGAAGGGGATTAAGCTGCTAAGCTTGGTGCATGATGCAGTAGTTCTACACCTGAAATAAAAATAAGGGGAACAATTCCCCCAGGTCTATTAATAATTTTCCCAGTAGGAAGTATAATATCCACCCCCCTCCAGATTGGTCACTTTCTGCAGTGTTATAAAATATCAGTCACACATCAAAAATCCAAAAATCCCCACAAAATGAAGGACTGCATTTCTCTGAGTTGAAACAAAAAGGATTAACACAGAATACAAATGCAAAGCTGTTAGATAATGACATTTCTTTCTAAAGCTCCCATTATTTTCAGATTTCCAATCACCTGATGGACAAGTTCACCCCAAGTGAGAGGAGCAGGCGATCCTGTTTGTTTACCCCTTTGGCATGATGGAGGAGATTTGTAAAAGCTTTTCCCATTTCTCTGAGTTAGAGTCCAACAAAGCAGACAGTCACAGTGAGTTCAGAGCATACATCACAAAGACTTTTTATATATCTTATTTCTGAGGATTTGGCTTATTTTGCTATTCAGTGAATCTATCTGTCCATGCATGCATCCATCCATCCTCATTGAACCCCGCAGTTACCTATACACTGATGTACAAACACTGTTTCCACAAACACACCCACCTACCCATCCACCCTCTCATTTATCCCTACCCTTTTAGGGTTGTATTGGGTAGGTTTAGGGTACCCCAGCACTGGCACTCTGACAGTGGGCAGACATGCCCACTACCATAACCACTACCAAAAAAGCACATCTTTCTCCCATCCTCTTCCTGAATCATGTCATCAGGTGCTGAGTGAGCAACTGCTGTGCAGTGATTGGAGGTGATCCTGTGGCCAAGGCTGTACAGGTTTGTGCTATCCCCCCCCTCCCCTGAGCTGGTACACAACCCAGACTGCAATGAAGCTCTCATTAAATGCATGTTAATCAGAAGCCTTTTAAAGTCTATTTTTTCCCTCATTTTTGTTATCACTTCTCCGTGCACTTCAGGCTCTGCAACTCAAACTCAGTGGTTGCCAAAGGGACCCAAGGAAATTTCTGTAGGAATTGATACTTCTACAAGGTCCTTTCTAGGAGAACCTGGGGAGGAAGCTGGGCTTGTCCAACCCTGCAGTGACACATGGATACAGCCCCTCCGGGCACTCTGCATCATGTGTGTGCCATCCTTGCAGGGGAATGAGAGTCACTCAGGCTCCAAAAAACAGAGTTTATGTGTGCTGGGGTTAGTAATGTAGCAGGAGCTCCCAGAGCAAGGCCTCATGGTGCTTGTCAAGGAAAAACATCTTTTCTTCAGCAATTTTTACACTGTTCCTCCCAAGGTCGCCTTTTTGATACAGCCAACACAAAAGGGTTACCTTGGATTCTATCTAGGAGCTCTGAACAAGCTATCGCATCCCAGCATGGCAGGAGCTATTATCACACTGTGAATGAGAGAAGCATCCTGAGGTTTTCACATGGAAGCATGCAGCTGTGAGCCAGCTCCCAGCAGTGTTTGGAAGCGTAGGGGCAGCAGGCAGGCAGGGCATGGCAGAGCCAGGAGCTGCTGCTCTGCATTTAGTCTCTCTCCCTGCACACCTCACATGCGCTGGTCCCACCTCATCTTGCCACTACTCTGGTCTCCCAGGCCAGCTTGGCAGGAGGCAGACAGGCACCTCACTGCTCCCTTCCCTGGAGGGGGAACGATGCGCTGGTCCCCTTTCCCACTGGCTCTTGTGTGGGAAGAAGTAGTCTGGGAGACAGGGGATGTGGGAAGGGAACACCATGTGAGAGAGGAGAAAGATGCTGGGACAGCTGATTCCAGCAGAGGCTTTTTCAGTTGCCCATGACAAAAACTTCTGCCCTGTGTCATTAGCATAGTATCAACCCTGTGAAGCCCCTCTTCTCCTTCTTGAGGGCTTAGAGAGTTCCCAGGGCAACTCCAGCCTTACATGATCAAGGCTTGGCTCCATCACCTGCATCTGGGCCCTCAGTCCTGCCCCTGCGAATGCACAGCAACAGGCAGGTCTCACCAGCGGTACAAACTGGGAGGGTTCTGAAGAATTTTCCCTTCTATGAGTGGCAGCAGCTCAAGCTGCCTGGGGTTTTCTGGCAGCTTACCTGGGAGCAAGCATGCCAAGATGGCCTTCTGAAGAGCAAGCCTCCATTTTTCTATGGGTGCTTGGCTTTGGTGCTTTGCTGCACAGGAGAATGGAGTGCACCAGTGCTTAGGTCAACAGAGAGCCCAACTCATGTCACAGCACATCTGAGAGTCCTGGTGGTGTGGCTGGACGTGCTGGCTGCAAACTGCTCTGCGTCCTCGTTGAACACCCTACATCCATCCCAGCTGTGACAGTGGTTGATGTGCAAATCCTCCTGCCTGTCCTCAGTACTGAGACAAGAGTGGGATCCCAGAGACCCTCCTGTGGTTTATGTGCACCTCCCATAGCCCTCAGCTTCCCAGGCCAATTAAAATCCTCTTCAAGTGATGTGTCTAGCCTCTAGAGCCCTCTGGGGAACTTGCACACCTCATTAGTGTAATTGGGAGATGTTTCCACTGTGGCAGAGTCCATCTAGCCACTGACCTACCATGACTGTTGTGGGACACAGTCCTGTAACTTGAGACAATGACAGGGTGAAGGGGCCCATCAGCTCTGACATCTCACAGGGACCTTCCGTAATCACTCCGTGCAGGGTTCAACAAAGAACACAACAGCACTTTTAAAATAGCATCTGTTGTTTGTGTGATGCCTGTGTTGAAACACCCCTGCCTCTGGAGCTCCACTCACTTAATAAATGCTTGCCACAGTGTCTAGGTACCCACTGATTGTCTACAGCTTTGAAAACCTCCCAGTTTATCTGCAGGGACCAGCAGGTAATTATCCAACCCTCAGGTCACAGATGGGGAAACTGAGGCAGAGGGCTGTGAATTAAGGCATGAATAGTGTGGTCTTCTCTCTGCCCCTGGAGGTGTGTGGGGTTAGCAAAAGCAGATGTGAGGAGTCCTCTCTAAAAAAAAGTCCCTCCAATGCTGTTTCCAGAGAGCCAGAGGCAAGCAGCAGTCGTGTCACGGCCTGGATTTCCCAAGGTGTCCTTTCCTTCTGGGACAGTATGATATGACTGGCCACCTTCTGCAGGACTCCATACCCCATCAGCTATTGTGTGGGGCAAGAGGCTTCTTGCTCATAGTGGGGGCAGAAATGGTTTAAATGGGGCTGGCGCTGGAGGGAATAGCTGTGGGAGGTTAGCGAAGCAGCCTGTGCTCTACTCTTCTCTCTCATGGGCAGAGAATTAAATACACTGAACACAGATGTTATCCCAAGTGATAGTTTGCATATGAACCTGAAGTATATAAGACAGCAGTGTGGGGAGGTGTGAGAGCAACACTGGGAAGTGAGGAGAGGGCAGGTGTTCCAGCTCCTGCCTTCTGCCCTGACACATGGCAGTGCTGGGGAAATCGAGCGCTGATTTCCAGAGGGATGCCATGCTCCTGGGAGCTGGTGTCCTGTATGCTGCTCCACCAACACCACTGCCAGCCCTATCCCAGCTGATTTCCAGCGAGCCAAATCAAACACCTTACTTTAAGGAGAAGCAGCAGCACTAAAAGGCCACATGCTCAGCATGGCACTAAGTCCTCCCTAGTTTCCACCTTGGCGGAGTGGTTGTAACCATTTTCCTGCATTTTTGTTTTCTGCAAGGACCAGGTCTAGTCTAATTCTATAGACACAGATTGGGACAAAGTCAATTCAGTGACAATGTAAGGATAGAAGGTTTTGATAGAACCTGGCTTAATGAAAAACAAATTTGCATGGCATTTAAGAGGTCTTCTGCCTCCTCTAAGTATTGGCTCCAAACTGATATAGAGCAGGACTTGTATGGCAGGATTCTCCTCTTCCTGTCTTAAAAGTATTATGAAAGATTAGTGCCTGCTGTCATCGTGGTTTGCAGGCATGTTATTGTTATTAATTATGGTTATTACTGTAACGCAGATCTACGCAGCATCTGGCGGACATCTGCAGAAGCAGGGCTGCCAGCCGTGGAGAGGCAGCTCCTGCTGTCTGGCCAGTTTGGTAGCCAAAAAACCAGCAGCTGCCCGAGCAGCATGAGCTTGCCCATGTCATGGCCAGCTGGCTCGGCAGCGAGCAGGATGTGCCAGCGAGCCTGGTGGCAAGCTGAAGCTCAGCTGCCTGCAAATGCTGCCTGCCAGCAAAGGTGGGAGACTGGAGAGCGTGGGGAAGAAGCACGTTTAGAGGAGAGCAGCCCTGCTGGGGTGTCAGGCAAAACAGGGCATAAAATAGGAAAGGGGTTTCATGTGTGTTTTTGAGCAATGTATTTATCTCTGGAAGTTTGGCGGAGACCTGCCCTTTCATCAGCCTGGAGTCCTTGGGAATGCTGGAGGGCTTTTATGTGGCATTTTTGGAAGTGGGGGAGGACTTCGGTATTTTTAGAGGCTCTCCTTCATCTCTCCTCTGTTGTCTCTTTGCTTTCTCTGTTTGAAGGGAAGTGGAGAGAGGAAAAGAAAAAAAAGAAACACTCCAAATTGAAAAAGGAAGGCTTGAGGCTTTGCTGGAAAGCAAAGGAGAAGAAACCTCCCCTGGTGGCCTTTCCCTGAGGGAAGAATGAAGGGAAATGTGGTGAAATCAAAGTTAAATTCCTGGTAAATACCATGGGGGAAGGAGACTGTGAATATTTAAGTAATTCTACTTAGTTGTATCAATGGCAGTTCAATGCTGGTTGGGGGGGTGCCACCAAGCCCTGTGACATGGGACCCCCGTACGCCCCACGGCAAGCGATTCATCCCAGGGAACTAATCAGCGCTGCCACAGAGAGACACTCCCTGCTCCATGGGAGTTTCTATTTTTGTCATAACTTACAGTCATCACAGCTCTAATGGGAATGGCCGGGTGTTAATGAGCATCCCCAGATGGGATGTCTTGGCTCACTGTGCTGACAGCAGGACGCAGGAGCCCCAGCCAGCCTCGTCGCCTCCTGAGGTGGCTGATGGGCCTCAGCGGGACCTTGCATGTGACTTGGACAGGAGAATTAATGAAGACATTTACTTCCTCCAGAATATTTACTGAAAAACTTCTGCAAGAGGAGCAAAGAGCAGCCCATGATGCTAGCTACCTTCTGTAGGAAAAATCTGTGCAGATCCTTGCCCAAAAATCTGGGGTCCTGGTGGAGGGGGCTTAGCAGGTTCAATGCTTTTGGCGGCACATAACCCTACTGGGAGATTGCTTGGTTACTGTGGCTGGAAAAACTTTCTGGGAGAACCTCTTGGCAGTAGGCATCACAGGTCCACATGCTCAGAGGTAAGTCCTGTTCCAGACACCCAGAGTAGGGGGTCAGGGTCCCAAAGAGACCTGAAGGGTGAGCAGGCTGTGCCCTGGGACTGATGGCATTGGCAGCTATGTAGTGTCATGGGCACAGAACCTGCAAGACTCGGGCCTCACCCTTGATTGCCTCCCCAAGGTGATTCCCAGACATTTCAGGGGTACCTCTTGCTCCTTAAACCCAGAGCAGGTGAAGTGTTTGGTTTGGTGTGACATCTCTGCTCAGAGGTCTCCTTCCCATTGAGCCTTTGGGCAGGAAAATGAGAGAAGGCCAAGTCATGGGATGAAAAATCAGGACAGAGCCTTTGAACCATCTATTTTAAGCATCCTGATGACTTTCTTCCCTACGTCCTGTCCTTGCTATGACTGTGGGAGTTTGGAGCATGGGCAGAGTCTGGCAGAAAAGCATGGTTGCAAGAGCTGGGAGGTGTTGACCGCACCCAGGATGTGCCAAAGGTGCCCAAGATGCTCCATGATACTTCTCCTGGCAGCCAGTGCATGAGCTCCTCACTGGACTAGGAACACTAGTCCCATGTCCTGTCTGAAGACAGGGATGAGGAGTTGTGTCTGTGGAGGATAAAGTAATTAGGAGAGCCTCAAATTTGCCAAATTAGTGTGGAACTGGTAGATAGCAGAGGCAGGAGAGAGCAGACTGTGTTGCAGTCCTCGGCAGCATGGAAATGCGGCTGCAGTTCAAGAGCCTATTAAAAAGCCGAGACATACACAGACTTTATTAGCCACATGTCAGAAAGCGCTTTCTACAGTAAATCCTACTTAATAGCCATATGCTAGGAGAGAATTAAATGCTTTTTAGCTCTCAGACAGTTATGTAAACTTGAGAGAGGAGAAAAAAAAGGTAACAAATATCAGCAGAGGAGCCTTCAGTACGTACCAGTTATTAATGTATTTATCTAGACCATTTATTTATTGAAAATATTTTTTTTTTCTGGGGCAAGCCTATTAAGTCTGACAGCTTAATCAACACCCAATGGGAAAAAGGCCATTTTATAAAGTAGTTAAACTCCCATTGATTTTGATATAAGCTTCATTTTTTTTTTTCCCCAGCCATCACAGTCTGTTTGACAGACTCGTTAACAAGATATTAAACTGCCCCACTCTTTTTCTGAGGACAATAAATTACTATGGAGAAAGATGCTGTTGTCTTAACAGATGCCTTTCACAGTGTAAACATCCCTTGACTGATAAGCAGAGAGGGAAGCAGCATGCAAACCAGCCTTTTCATGCTGAATAAATAACAGGACTGGAAAACTGGCACTGAAATCAATGTTGTTTTGCTCTGCGAAGAATGCTGTGCTGGGGGACAGGATGGTTTAGGAGATGGATAATGGGATACAGAGCTTTTTGCTTGGTTGTGGCTTGCCATGTTAATCCATCCTGACTGTCAGGGAGAGGAGCTTTGTGGCTGCCTGGGAGACTCACACAGGGATGTGGCTGATGAGGGCTGCGATGTGGGGCTGGATAGCCCCCACTTGCTCTGGGGTGTTGGTCAGAGTCAGTCCTTCCCCGGGCTGGTCCCTTCATCTGGGCGACAGGCACAACATGGTTTGCAGCAGGAGCCTGCTGGCCTGCAGCTCAGAGGGGCGAAGAGACTAGTCTGAGATAATACTGGGTTGGTCGCCTACGGGCCAAAGCTGGCCCGTGAAGCCACATCATTTGACAGAGGGGAAACCCTGCCAGCCACAACACCATCTGGATGTGGGCATTTGCAGAGGTGCGCAGGGTTAGGTGATGGCAGTACTCTGCTAGCAGGTAGGTGAGAAACCACGCCTCTGCACAGAGGAAGAGGATGGGCGCTGCAGAGTTCATTAGCAAGGGTCAGAGACAACAGGTCAGCACCCAGCAGGGCTTTCTGGATGTCCACTCCAGGAGGGATGGGGAGGACAGACTTGCACATATCTCTGCAGGGGTACACGCTCCACCTGGGCAGGGAGTCTGGAGAATGGCCAAGCACGTGGGGCTGCAGAGTGTGGCTCAGCATCATTGGGCTCATTTCAACTGCTCTCTGAAGTGTCTTAATGATAGGCATTTTAGGCTGGGCTCCTCCTTTGACAGTAGCAGCTCCACCCAACATGGTGTCATGAGACATCATTCCCCAGGATGGCAGCACCTTCTGTCCCAAGGAGCAGACAGATGTTGGCTGTCAGCCACACCAGAATGAGTTATCTCTCAGGGGCCAGGGGCTTGGCCAAACCACCTGCAAGTCACTGCTCAAGGTTCCTGGTGCACCTTTATCTTCACCCTGAGTACTGCTGGGCTGTATTGATGACTTTTCCTTTGCAATTGTAAATAAAGGGGCTGAGTTTTCATTTCAAAGCTGAGATTCTGCCAGACAAGACAGTAGGTCTGGAGAGGGGTGGTTCTGGGTCTGGCTGCAGAGCATGGGCAAGCTGCTCAGGGCGGCTTCATCCGTGGCCTAAATGATGGTCCTGGCTGCTGTCATGCCCACAGTGTTTGATGCTGAGATAGCAGGGGAACGTCACAGCTCCTGTTGTCCCCCAGTGCCTACCAGGCTCTCTGTGACAGATGCTGGCCATGCTAAGGGCCCTGGTGACCATTACACAGGGCCAGCAAGGGGGAAATGACAGAGTTAAGATTTTGTGCATTTAACCTTAATGCTTGGATTTGACCATGATCAGGGTCCTTTTTTACAACCACCACATCCGTGTCTTTTCCTGTGGTTGCTTTCCCAACATCCCTATTAACTGCTGCACTGAGTCAAAAAGTTCCTAGCTTTCCTGGCATCCCCTTTCTCCCTCCCTCTCCCCAGCAGGCCCTCCCCATCCAATGTGTTCCTAGCTCAGAGCACTGCATTAATGCTCCATTTTATTGCATGCTCTTAATGACGCATCTGCAGATACTTCCCCACTCTGAGCAAATTCTTGCTGGGATGGAAATTTTAAAATGAGAATCAGATTGTTTCCACATCACAGGGCACAGTAAGGCTTTAAATACAACAGAATTCCTGAAATCCGTTATCTTGTCACCTAAGCATTGAAATAATTAACTACAGAAACATCCCACAGGCCTGGCTAGGAAAGGAGAGTGTTTGCATTCTAATTGATCACTAAATGCAAAGCAAACAGCTCACTGATCTGTCAATAATTGCTTTAGAACAGGCAGCCATGGTCACTAAGATGAACTTAATCTACTCAAAAGCTCAACAGCATTTACAGGTGTAAGCACCGGCTCTGGCTGTTCACTCTAATGACTTTATTATTCCAATGTCATTATTCCTGTTTCTCTCTAAGTTTTGCTAATGGGCACACACATAACCAGTCTTTGCTACTGAATCATTCTCCCACTCCTTTATTTATTCCTTTCACTCTGTGGGGGCTGCAATTGCTTTCTATATCTATGCACATACATATATGGATCTTTTCCTTTTTCTCTTTTCTTTTCTTTTCTTTTCTTTTCTTTTCTTTTCTTTTCTTTTCTTTTCTTTTGTTTTCTTTTCTTTTCTTTTCTTTTCTTTTATTTTCTTTTCTTTTGTTT
>JAVSBS010007797.1:30683-44404 GCA_033124195.1 Coracias cyanogaster | reverse complement strand
TGCCTCTGGAACATGAAGCCAATAGGAAAACCAAAACATTCTGCTAGGTTGTGACTCATTCACAGGTCAGCTCCAACTTGGGGCCCACAACTCAGGTCCCAGCACTTCAGAGCGAAGCCCTGTTGCTCCTTAATACAGCACATGAAGGGCCTGGGTGGTTTTCCTTTCCTCAGTGGCTCCTTCAGCAGTGATGTATTTCAAAACAAGAGTTTTCCCAGTTCATTTCTACCAGTTACAGAGAAAACCCCTTCCCCAAGGCAGCAATTCTCTGACTCAGTTGCTTTGTGTATATCACTGACTGCAAACAGGCTTTCAGGAGCTGGGCTCTGACTTGTCTCCTTCTAATAATGTCTCAAAAAAGACTCATTTGAAAGAGGTTCCTGAAAGGTATTACATCTCCAAGTTTCAGCAATGTTCATTTGGTCCCTGCTAAAGCCAGTGCTCAGGTTGGTTTTATGGAGCTGTGACCGTCCCAGGGCTGTTTGGACAGACCCTGTGCAGGGGTGTGGAATGTCTGGTTCCCTCATCTGGAAAACATAAAAGCAGATTATCCTCAAAACTCGGCATCTGAATGGCAGTTAAAAGCTGTGCTGGGGAAGATCCTTCCAAACCATGGCCAAAAACAATTAACTGAGCCTCCTTCTGCCACCAGCAGCGTTTTATCTGCTCCATGAATTCATGATCAAGGGCTCAGTCTTGGCCTTGGCGATGCCTGTCTGGCTGGCTGCTCATCCCCCTGAGGACATCCTTCTGCTCTTCCAAACTTTCTCCCATGGACTAGCCGATAAAACATCCCTGGCATTAACAACAGATCTCAGAGATGTTTTATTCCCCCTTCACATAATGTTCTAGTTTCTCATAAATGCAGGAAGATGCAGCCTCCAGTTCTGCGTGGTACAGAAGTGCCATTAGGGCAGTCGGTGCGATAGCTGAGCAGCAGGCAATTTAGGATGATAGCGTGCTAAAACAGTTGAGCAACCCACTGTCAATTCAAAAGCTTTCTGGCAGCTCTGTCTTCATTTTGGAGATGTCTATCTTAACAGACCTATAAAGGATCGGATTAGAAGAGATAAATTGGATGGCAACTTGGCCTAATGTGTCAGCAAGGCTAGGTTATGGATCTCTAATGCTATGTAATGCCTGGTAATGCTGTCAGAGGTTTCTCCCAGGTCCTGAAAGAGGCTTTTGTGGGGCTTTGTCCAGAGCACTGGGGCTAAAGGGGAGCAGGCAGTGACCCGTGCTGAGCTTTGTGGTAGCGGTTTGAGGCTGTTTTACACCCAAGTGCTGCCTTTTCCTCTGCTGGCTATGCTGCCTGTCTGGACCCCAACCCTCTCCATGGGCACTGGAAAGAGAAAAGGGGTCTGTCAGAGCACAAGGAGGACTTCAGTCTTGGTGCCATCTCCAACTTGCTCCCTGGAGTTGTCATTCCTCCTCCCTGGCTGACTGCAAAGCTCAGAGAGGACCCCCTGTGAATTTATCCTATTTGAAGTCCTGAGAGGCAGCAAGCCCTCCAGCGTGGGCGAACCCGCCTTGGCGCTTCTGCAATTCCCTGTGATCCTCACCCTCCTCCCTGATCTTGTCCAGATGCCACTGCTGTGTGTTAAATACTGCAGATTTTTGCATCTTTACATCCAGCTGCTTAGCATCATCCAGCTTCGATATGAAGAGCTTCACAGTGGAGGATATCTGTGAGCACGTTCCTTTCTGCCCATAAATACAGATCTTTTTCCTTTTAAATCCTGACTATATGAACTCCATTCTATTTACTCCATTACCCACAGGCAAATTGTAAAATTATAGCCCTGCACTTCGGTTGGGAGGCTGTGCTTTGAGCAGCCACTGCAGCTCAGAAACTCCTATTAATGCTGTGCTATGAAGGCAAGGGTTGGGGTCCAGGGAGCCTCTGACTACTCAAGGTAAAAATGATGGGAAATATTCCAAGAGGAATGTACTTAAAAGGCTCCCCAGTCTATTTACCGCCAAGACTAGGGTGTGTACTGAAGCTACTCAGTTTAAACCTTATTTGCCACTCTAGGAGATTTTTCTCACTTTCCTAATTTAATCCACTTACTTTTATAGGCAGACAGACAGATGGACAGGGGCTGATTCCTCTCTCACTCCTCACCATGATATCTACTGACTTCCCTCTGCCTGACACCACCATTTAGTGGCCTCTGCCTGTATTTCTTTAAGGTTTTCAAAGTTGTTCTTTGATAGATAAATCCTCCTGCAGCTTAATCTGCCAAATCTGAAATAGTCCTGGCTGGAGCAGGGATTAAGCAGCAAACTCTTATTTATTTTCTTCTTGGTGCTCATAACAGACTGCTCCTATGAGGCATTGCCTGTCCTGTCACTGCAGGCTCATGCTCTGCAGAGGGGCACTTCTGGCACTGACCTGCCATGGGAATTGGGAGATAATCTCCTGATTGATCAGGAGGATGCCACTGGGGGTGGCTGGGGGCCACAGGGAACAGAGAAATTAAAAATGGCCTCATCTGTCCACAAAATTTCCAATCATTGTGCTTTTCATCGACTTGCTTTAAGAGCACTTGCATATCTGGGTGGAAACATGCTTGGGCGTAGTTATTTTATTAATATGGTGAGTTTTAACAAAATACACTATATCTGAACATTAAGTTGTGTTCACTGTACCTCTGGAGATGTTCTGTAAACCACCTAGCAGTAATCTGGCCTCTGGCCCTGCTCAAAAGAGGCATTCCCAGAAAAACCTATGAAAGATGGTATCAGGGGTCCAAACCGTCAGGTAATGGAGTCTTCAGAGCTAATAACTTCATGCCCTTTTGTTGACTGGCAGCTTCAAAATTGAATGTCTCTGGTTGTTGCTCTTGGGAACACAGCTTCCTGTGGCTGTTCCTCAGCAAACAGTGATTAAACTGCAGCTTTATGCTGCCAGGAAAAAAAAAAATAAGGAAAAAAAGTAGCTTTGTAAACAAGCTCTCAGGAGAAGCCCTCCAGCTTGCCCTGCTCACCTTGTACATTCAGAAAGTGAACACCAGCCTCCTTCTTCTGAATTCTGAGGTTCACTTAAAAATTCCCAGACTGAACTGGGTTTTTTATTTCAAACACAGCTAGGAAACTCATTTGTTATTTTGATTTTGCTACTGTTCAGGTTCTTATTTTTCCAGCTTGACTGTGAGTTGCACTCACAGAGGGGAGTAGAGACAGGGTACCTGGTGCCCTGGTTGCACAGACCAGAGACATGGGGATCACTCATTCTCCAGGCAGAGGTCTCTGCTGGCTCCTTCCTGCTCTCTTGGTTGCTCAGAGACTCTGCACCCCAAATGGGGCTTGCCTTGGCCAGATGTAATAGGGTGCTAAGGGATGGCAGGGCCATGTGATATTGTTCATGACACATGGAGTTACTGCCTGAATGCAGCCAGTGCTCCACTCTCAACTCGTCGTTTCCCCAAATTTGCCTGCTGAGCAACTCTTCTGCAAGAACATTTGGAAATGAGACACCCATGCATGCCATAAATGAGCAATCACTATTTTTTGTGTGTGTTTGTTTGCTATCCTCTGACTTTTTTCTCCTCTGTTCTCCTTTTTAACTTAGAGGTACTCAGGACCAGACACGACTGGAACAGGAGCCACCTAAAACTGCCCCATCCCTGTGCTGGGGCTCTGGAGCAGGCACTGGCTGAGAGGTCGAAGCAAATGCTTATAGCAGTAAACACTGAGATTAAACCCAGAAGAATCAGTCATTTTCCTTATGCCCTTCAAATAAAGCCCATTCCTGTTGAACAGGGGCTCATTATCGCAGCATCATGAGAGGAGGGATGTTGCCATATAGCTAATGTGATGATTTCAGGTACAGTTGCTGAAGCCTGATTAAACATCTCTGGGATCAGGCAGACTGCTTGGATTGAATGGGCCATTATTCTATCCTGCTAATAGCAGACTCACAGAAGCATGTTATAATTAAAATCAGGATAAATGTCATTGCTAAACTTTGATGAGAAGAGCTTCTGGCTTTGTGCACATCTAGGCACGTCGGGTGAAATGCAGAGGACAGATTCTGCAGCATCCTCCGTTTTGGCACATGGGAGCACATTGTAGTTGTTCTGCACTGAGGGAATTGGAGATACAAAATATTAGGTAGTTCCAGAGACTTAAAGGAGTAGACTAGATCTATTGCAATTGCTTGAACTGATGAAAATGCCTGTCATACCCTGGGTTCAAAGAAGCTGGTACGGTAGGTGGGTGGTGAGACCCTGAGTCCTAAGCCCTGTTGTGAGTTTCAGGGTGCACTTGAGCGCTGTGAGTAGCCCAAGTCTCCGCGCTGATGTAGGATGATGGGGGTTAGAGGGGCTACAGGGAAGACTGGAACGATGCAGGAGATGGAAGACCTGTCTTGTGAAGAGAGAATAAAAAAGCTGGGACTCCTGGAAGGGAGAGGAGAAGGTTTCAAAGGGATGAAGTCATGAAGGTTTTAGGTAAGGTGACTGCAGATTTGTTCACAGAATACTTACTGGATACCAATTTAAACCAGCTTGAAAGCAGCAGGATTTTGCACAGAGGTAGCACATTTCCAAAACACACTGCCTAGAGACTGCGGAGGCTGACAGCATCAGAAGGGTTGGTGTGGCTGTTCA
Source organism: Coracias cyanogaster (assembly GCA_033124195.1). Classification (NCBI taxonomy): domain Eukaryota; kingdom Metazoa; phylum Chordata; class Aves; order Coraciiformes; family Coraciidae; genus Coracias; species Coracias cyanogaster. Next base: position 39,791 of record JAVSBS010007797.1, on the reverse strand, counting down.
TGAAAGAGTTGATGATATTGTGGCTGTCCTCCAACCTATGGCACAGGACAGACACAGCACAGAGCTCAGCACTACCCCCCTGCTCAGTGCTTGGCAAACTCTCCTTGCTTCTCAGTGTAAGCTATTCAAGGAAAGGCTGTAAAATTCCTAGGGCATCTTTGCAAGTGGGATGTTTGTCATGATCAGCGTGGGGTGTCACTTAAAACCTGATTCATCTGGATCCACCTGGAATGACATATTTAATATGAATTATTTTTTTTCCTCCAGCAATTTTCTGACTGCTCCTCTCTATAGATGTGTGAGATATAGAAAATGGCATATATCTACTTTCATGCAGCCAATGTGGAAATTAAACAACTTGCTTCCTCAAGGGACATATTTTCCCCTGAGCAGGAGCCCAGGTAACAGAGCTGGCAGGCTTCTTCCTTGTTTCTGATTGCAGAGACACAGCCCTGATCAAAGCTGTTGGGGATGGACACACGCTGTGTGCATCCAGCAGCCCAGGTAGCACCCCTCCCATTCAGTGCAGCTGGATTCCACCTCTCTTCCCCTGAGACAAAAGCCAGTCAGCGATGCTCCAGACCCATTCCTGCATCGTGAGAACCCCTGAACCTTTTCGTAAAGGTGAAGCCCCCCAGATTGTTCAGATGAGACATATGAGAAGGAATTAATTTGCTCATCCCATCTACATCTCTCTGCCCCACCCAGCATGAGTTATTTCCCAGAGCTTTTCCTCTTGGAGGCATTTTCCATCATTTCTCTGGATTTTGTCCTCCAGCCCTTGCCCTGCATCAGTACCATCTTGCTGGACCCATTCAGGTTTCCTTCCCTGAGCTGGAGATGCTGCCCCAATCCCTGAGCATCAGGGAGGCTGCTGCGCCCCAGAGTTCCACCAGAGAAAGGAGCCCTATGACTGGGGACACCCTGGTCCATTTACAGACTGCAGTAGCACGGAAAAAGCCCTGAGCAGCACCAAGGTTTACAGGTTGAGCAATGCATGGGTCGGGGTCTGGAGGAGGACTGCTCAACAGGGCTTGGTGCACACCAGGCACATGTGACAGCAGTGTATAATGAGTGCGTGTAGGTCTCTGCATGTGCTCCCCTCATTGGCTTGCCTCTGTGAGTACATATGTTTGCAAGCACACGTGTGAGCCTGCGTGTCCAGACTCCTAACCCCATTTCTCTGGGAAGAAGCCACTCAAGAGCTCTTTCAAAGTAACACTTCCAATAAAGAAACCTGCGTAAATAGTGCGTAAAGCTTTTATGAATCAAGCCCTTAATCAGAAGTTCGGGTTTCCGAGCACATCCTTCAGGCCTAACAGCCCTTTAATGCATTCATCACATTAAGAGTTAATTTACAACACGCGGTTTGAGATGAGCTCTCGGCCCTTTGGTAAGGATCTGCCTGAAGTGTGAGCCATGTGTTAACAACACAAATGTATTCTGCTCTCAATAAAAAAAAATTACCCCTGATATTTTTGCCCTTCAAGGGAGACTCTGGGCGGTGGAACAACATAGCAATGGCATGACGGGACCACCACCGCGTTCATGAATTTTAGATGCCTGCGAGAAATTATCTATTTTGCTGGACCCTTGCTGGGCTCAATCAGTTCCTCCATGGTTGGTGAAAATTAAGAGTCAGTATGATGCAAAGTGGATATTTTAGACACTGCTTGACATCAAGGCTCCCATCCCACTAGCTTTGGTCTCTTCTGTACCTCCCAGGATGTGTCCCTTCTCTCTCTTTCCCTAAAAAGGATCAGCATGTTTGACGTGCTTCCAGTTTCCAGGAAATGGGCTTTCATGTTCAAAGGTTGTGTGTCTTCATGCAGAAATACTAATTATGTTGGAAGAAGAGGAGTTAATTGCTTAATGCTATTTGCCCATGCAGGATGTTGAGAAGTCTTGGGACCTGAGCTGTAGAGCACTTTGGTCCATGCAGAGTGGGTATCAAAAAGGCATATCTTCCCCCACTTCTAACTTTTCTTCCTCTCTGTTTTCTAAGCAGAAAACAATTTTCAGACCACTTTTCTCTTTCAAGACAGTACTATTCTGAAGGGAAGCCACAAATCTACTAGTGAAGTAAAAAGGCCATGCAAAGCACGTCGTTAAGCAGCATCTTTCCTGGAGAGACCTTGCAGAGCTTTGCAGATCCAGAAGGTCACAATAGTGATATTCAATGTATTGTTTCCCTTATGTCTTCTTTTGTCTTCTCTCTCATGGTAACAGGACAAAACCTGAAGCATGGGGGACATAAAGGGAGATTTCACACCTCCAGCACTACAACATTCTCCTCCCTCCTCAACCCCACCATCTCCCTTTGCTGCACCAGGATTGCTGCATGGCCCTGCCTCAACCTGTCACATCCCAGCTGCAGATGTGGGCTCCACTGTGTTCAAGTAGAGTCAGACTGGGAGAAGGGAGATGATAATCAGCTGTACCCCTAATAGAGATGGCCAGAAAAGCTTTACAGTTTTGGATGAGAAAAGGCTATTTTAATTGAAATGAAAATCTGTTTCAAAACATATCAATTTCAGTGCAACATTGTCTAGGAAAAAAAGGCTCAAATTATCCTATACTCATATGCTGGCATCAGATGATTTGCATTTTTCGTCTGTTTTGATTCAAAACCAAACCCACTGTTTATAAGATATATATATGTCTCATATAGCCTGAAAGGTCAAAGCAAAATAAATCTCCAATTGACTAAACCTAAAAATTTCAATTAAAACAGTTTTTATAAGTTAATAACAATGAAAAAGTTTAAAACTTTAGGCTTTTCTACTGCAGAACTGTAAAAAAAAAAATAGAAGAACTTGTTGAATTTTAATGAAAAGAACATGGAGTTCCAACTCCACTCTTCTACTGATGGATTGACATGAGTAACACAGGAAACCTGGGTTCACTTCCCTCACCTGCTTGGTTTGGTTTGGAGATTTGGACATACCTCCTCTACAAAAAAGCCTTACTTATCTGTTATAGGCCTCTCTCATTGCCTCCTGCTCAAATTGCTCCACTTTTCCACATGGTAAATAGAAGAGACTTGTTAGGCTTTGCCTCGACCCTGCTTAGAGCAGCATCCCTCCAGCATTATGTTTGCCTTTGCCTTAGCCTGACTCATTTTAAAGAACCAACAATGAAGATGGCTTTTGCAAGGAAGTTTGCTTGATCTTCCCAAAAAATACCCCGTTCCTTGATACACAGCTTCCTTCCCAGCCTCTGCTCATTCATCCTGTTGTGTCTGCCTTGGTGTCCCTTGCTCAGCAGAAAGTCTCTGCCCATGAGCACCTTCCCAACATTGCAAAGCCTGACTCACAGCTGGGGAGATCTGCTCTCTTCTCCTTAGTATGAGGATCTTAGTTAGCTTAATGCCACCTACCGAGGTTTTCCTGTGTTTATAGAAGATGGTGAAAGCTGTATGGTGTTACTGAGGAAGCTTCAATTTCCCAGCCCAGGCAAATATTTTGTTGACTTTTGCAACAGAGCAGAGACAAGTTCTCTGCTGCACAACAGGCAGACAAATAATCCTCACACAGTTTGTCTCAAATCTCTTGATCCAGTCTTTGAATTTGGGAGCCTTATGCAATGTAAATACATATGAAAGCCTATTAGCTCCTTTGATCATGTTAACCTGCTGCTGTGCACAATTAGTTTGAAATCCTTGTCTGAAAAGCTCCATATTAGTGTAAGAAGAGACACAGGAGAGGGATTCAGCCTGTCAGAAGGAAGTGACTTTGGCGAAGATGAAAATTTAGTACCGTTATCTGATTCAAACAAAATTCTTGCTAGTCTGATGCGGAAACCACGTCCAACCATATCATAAAGAGCTCTAGGACACCACCGAGCCCCCTGCTAAACTGGTCTCAGGGCAGACACAGTCCCTGGCTGTGGGTGAACACAGCATGTTAAATATTGGGGTGACAAATGGTGACAGCATGGAAAAGAAGACAATGGCAAAGCCTTGATATTAAAGAATTTATGATCTAAATAGACACAGTATTTTGGGGAAACAAGCACAATGTTGTTCCTATTTTCAATATCTTATCAGTGGCTGGTATAAAAAAAATCTGGATTAAACACTGGGTTTCCTGTCCAGTATCTTCACTTATCCATGGGATGATCATGCCCTCTCTGGAGGGACCCTGTTGTGTATTCTTTGAAAGTGTGTTGATCAGCTCATGGCATGGAATATTTTCTATACTGCAGATTCACCTTGGCTGTTTACAGTATCGTTGTCATTGCCTGAACATCCTTGTCTGGAAGGGATGTCCATCTTGTTTTCTCCACACACTGCCTGACATCATCCTTTCAGTAAGTTATTCAGGAAGCTCACTATCATTGTGAGATCAGTCTAGTCTCTGTTGGAACCAGTCCTATCTGCTCTCTCCCACATGGACCATTCACCTGACAATTTATCATTCTTAGCCTCACCAGTTAGGTGAAAGGATCAAGACAATGACAGCATTGTTTCTCCTATAAAAGACATAGGAATTACTGCTGCTGCTCATAGATTTCTGCCTCTGCCTTGGTCTTACTGCTCGAGGTGGCTGGAGCTGCAGTCTCCCAAAGGAGATATAAAAATACTCAAAGCCACTTCTCCACTTGTGCAATAGCAGCAGTGTCTCTTATCTGCAAAGACCATATAAGCAGTAAAACCCTCCATCCGAGCTGGGCACAGCCAGGTTCCCAGTGTAATTAAATGTGAGGATCAGTTATGGGGGGAAGGGAAGAAATCTAATGCTGTTCAACAAGGATATTCCAGAGGGAGCTGGTTAAAATAATCCACGAGGCTAATTAGCTGTGTTATTTTCTTGTTATTTCTGGTTCCTTTACATGGTGTCGAATGTTTGATAGTGGCTATTCTCTAATCACTAGCAAAAGGAAACAAAGAGCATCCTCTAAACACTATGCTGGAGGAAAGTTTGTTACACCATTTGTCTTTATCTGTGTAAGACCCAGTGAGATCAGCATCTCTGCACAGCTCTCTGGTCTGTTGGTGCTACCAAAACATGGCAGTTCTTCTTGTTTTGTGTTGTCTGGCTGTGCTGATATGCTCCCATCTTCCTGGAAAGATCCCACCCCCCACTGCTTGAAAAATCTGCGAAGTTCCTTCTTCTGCAACTCACACTGCTGTCATATCCTCAGCTGACAGTCAGTCTACACAATTAGAGTTAAGTGCTTTGTTTTTCAAGGGGGAGATGGAGGCAGAGATGAAAGAGCTACATATCACATGCTTTTTATTTGCACACATACTGATTTAGCCTCTTGCAAAGGTTTAAGCGGAGGAGGGCAGAGGCTCCTCTGGCCACTCTAAAGGACCTTGTTGGCGAAGGGACCCGGGTCCTGACATTGCCTCACTGAGCCCTCTATGTATCTTGTGCAGCAGGAATGCTCCAGGGTGGTTAGAGGAGAATGTGAGTCCTCTTGCAAACCTAACTAGTTTGGGATATGCTTACCTGAATATGGCGTCCTGGTTTATATCCGACAGCAAACTGTTGGCTTAAAATACCCCAGCCAAACGTTTTAGCGCACAGAGCTAAACCTTCAGAAGTGGGAGGAGCTGGGCATACAAGAGATTCAATAGTGATCACTTACTTGGCACCTGGCTCTTTCAGAGGATATGAGCCCTCATCTTAAGCAGAAAACAGGCACACTACAAATTAAGCCCAATTTCAGACCTCTTCTTGCCCTTCTAGACACAAAAAGAGTGTAACACCAGGCAGCGAGCAGCAGTGGGGAGGGAGGGGGATTGCAGGCAGAGGAGATGGTTCCCCACAGCTGCACACACTGTAAGCAAAAGCAGTGCAACTTTGGTTGGGCTGTGGAAAAGCTGTGTTCCTGGGACAATTTGGTGGGGGACGATACTGAGAATAATGACAGCATCTGAGTCTTGTCATCCTTCTCTCCTAACTGAGCTGAGTGACCCATATGCTTTTCGGCACTGTGGGGGACTGTTTGCTAAATGAGATACCAGCTAGGCATTTCCAGACTTGTGATAATTTGGTGAATTGTAAAGAAAGAAATTGTTTACCAGTTGGATAGAGAAAAGAGGAGAAAATAACAGGAAATGCAAACACTTGAGATATCTCTTCTCTTCTCCCTTGTTAGTAATGGTTCTCTGAGAAGTGATAATTCAGGAGCAGCCCTTTAACCTCCACAGCCAACTGAGGTGATTTTTCAATTAGCCAAACTTTCAGGTTGCCTCCTGTGAGCTCTCTGGAGAACTGTTATGCATCCCTGCTTGTAATTTCCACCCTCTAAACTCACCTTACTGCCTTCTCCTCCTTGCAAAAAACCACAAGACCCAGGCACAGGTTCATACCTGGATGCATCCTTGCCACCAGGAAAATGCTTTGTAACAGTTATGGCAGTGAGGAACAAACGAAGGTAAAGGGAGCTCCGCTTTTCTGTCTAGGCTTGTCCTGGGTGTTGGACCGCTGCAAACACTACTAGATCAATGCCAGTTTCATGGACTGCTGCAGCAAAGGGGTTGAGCTCAGGAGGAGATCTGCTGGTTCACAAGCAAGGAGGCCCCCAGTGAGCCCAGCAATCCTTGTAGCTCAGTCAGCTCCTGCAGGGCCACAGTGAACCCTGACTGTCCAGGTGAAAACTAAAGAAACCCACTGCCTCTTTACAGCAGTGATTCCTTGCTAACAGATGTGAATCACTAAAGCCTCACAAGTGGATCTTGCTCTGAGGGCATCTGGTCTGTGAATACCAGCCTATCTAATACATTTTCTTTCCTGAATCTGTATCTCTGAGGCTTTTATGTGGCTTTTCCAATGTGGCCTGCAGGACTTTCTGTTCCTGCCATAGTACCCTGGTTGGAAGGGACAGAGGTTTCCATACAGGCTGTTCTGAGTTAGCCTTGGAATTGCAGTAGCACTAGGACTTTTCAGGTTTGCAGATGTTCAATAGCCTGAACACTGATGGGAAACCTCCCTTAAAAACATGTGGTCCCTTCAATCAGGAGTGCTCACTGGATTTCTGGGTGGAGTTTTCTGAACTGTGTAGTCCAGAAGGTCAAAAGAAATAATCAGATTAGTATTTCTATGCCTAAGAATTTACTAAAGTCCTCCACTTCTCTGTTGCTTGGCTTCCCAAAGACCAATACGCATCCAGACTTTCTACTGCCTTTAATCTTCCTGAGACTCAGAGAAAAAAACAGGGGTTGACTTTCACCTTTTTATTTTATAAGTACTCAAGTCATCCCTTCCCTTCTGTCTGTGAAGATGCTCACTCCAGTGACCTGCCTGGGCAGAGGAGCATGCTGGGGACAGGATAAGAAATAATCATAAGGAGGCAAGTGTCACCTAATGAAAAATACTGCTCTGTTCTGCTAACCTTTCCAGTGAAACAGCCTTTCTCTGGTGTCTGGTGGCAGACAACTCATAGCCAGTCTGCCTGTGTGATGGGCTCAGGGGCCTGGAGCAGGGGTATTCCTTAGAGGTGTGAGCACAGAGTCAGGATGTCACTTGTGTGCCCAGGGTGCTATCTGCTTTCACTGCTGCTGACACACGTTAGCAACACAGAAGGGAATCTCTCAGGGGTTCCTGTGCTTGGACACCATCCCTCGTGCTTGCACAAGGACACAGTCATGCAAAGTGGCCTCTCAGCATGAGACAAGCACCTGTTACAAGCAAGCTAAGGTTCTCATTATTTTCTGAGCCTGGCGACAGTGCTGTTGCTTCATCTGAGGCTGTTTCTTTTGCTTCTGAGGAGCTGATAGGAGTCCGCCCCCTCCCAGACAGTGGGGAGGGCTCCTAAAGAAGCACCCTGCAGCTGTGCACACTCCTGCAGGACCCAGCTCCACCCCTGAGTTGCTTTACAGACCAGGGCTGTATTCACACCACCAACAAGCAGCCATGTAAAGAGGATCTGGAGAATATCCTGGAGACCTAATCCTGGCCAGATCTGTGCCAAAGATGAACTTGCAGGCCATGACATCTCTAGCCCAGGCATCCTTTTCTAAATGGGTACTGGAAAGCAAATAAAGGTGCTGGAGAGCAGCTGGAGGCAGAGAAGGACCTCAGCTGTAAGGCAAGAGCTGTCTTCATATTTTCTTTAGGTATGGAAATTGTACTCTTTCTCATCCTTCTGTGGGTTTTGGTTCAAGCCCTGCAGGTCACTGATGAAGAGACAGTGCTGCTCTGCAGATCCCGGAAAGTAAATGGTTTCTCTACTGGCCTATTTGCTGGGGTGGCATTTAGTCACATTTCTCACACTGGCAACAGCTTCAGCCTGACCCAATGGGGAACCTGTTCTGAATAGCATTAATGCATAAATACTGTAAATCAGACTGACTCCAGCTGTGGGACTTGCAATGAAGGGTGTGTGCTGTGGGACAGCAGAGTTTGGGAGAGGCATTGGAAAGCCAGGCTGCAGGTTGGTGGTATGCTAGAAATCCCATTACTAAAGACTGCCTGAGTTTCTTGGGCATAAGGGCATGTTTCCCAGTCACGATGCCTTCTTTCCATGGGCTTGCAAAGTTGAGCCATGCCAGGTACCTCAAATGCTCTCAGATCTGGGTATTGAAGTTTCTCAGAGATGAATTACCATGTGTAATTGCCATGATGGATAGCACGGCAAGGTATTGAGCAGGGCCCTGGAGTCATTCAGGACCTACATTCGCCCCTTTTGTTCAGATGGAAAATTAAATGATTCTTAAAATAATAAATGTGCACCCTGGAGAGAAATACTCAGCTGCTCCCTCAAGAGGTCCTGTGCTGTTCTTGTGTTGAGCAAGGAATAATGAAGGTAATTGAAAAGTTATTACTTTGGGGGCAAATTTATCTTGACTTGTATAGCCTTGCAAATACACTTGCCTGGTGAAGCAATCCATGTACTGCAACCAGGAGAACAGCTGTGCTTTAAAAAACCAGGCCATCAGATCTGGGGTCAGATTCTGCACCACCTTGTTCTTTGTGCAGTTGCAAAGGTCTTGAGCTAATCCCATGCCAACCGCCTGTACAGTGTTGCCTGATCCAACCAGGGTGAGAGTGTGCAAGCTCTGTTATCTGGGCTGGGGCAGCCTGTCCTGGTTTGAAGGACAGGTGTCTGCTAGGGAGGCAGGAACCTCCCTTAAGATGGGAAATGTAGACCCTCTCC
>JAVSBS010007797.1:0-30583 GCA_033124195.1 Coracias cyanogaster | reverse complement strand
AGGAATAACAGTTCTTTACTAATATATATATATATGTATATCAAAACAAGTGAACAACAATTAGCACAGCAATGGGTCGCAAAGCAAGAATCAGAGAATCGGTCACAGTCCCTTTGGGCTGTGGGCACCTTCCCTCGGGTGTAGTGATGGTCTTGGGTCAGAAGGGACGCGGGAGGTTCCTGGCGAGCAGGGTCGCTGCAATGGCGCGGATGGCTCAGCACGTGGTGATAATGGCGGCGAGAAGAAAAGGAGGAGAACTGCGTTCACCCAGGGAGAGCCGGCTGATGCGTTCCCGCAGAATTTCTAGAGGCAGCAAACGCTGAAGTGGCAGAGCGGGGCGGGCAGGAGATGGGCAGGGGAGGTGAGGGAGCCAGGAAGCGGCGCCTCCGCCCCCGGCTGGGCAGGGGACAGCAAAAAAAACCAACTCAGTCCCGGGCAGATGGAAAGCAAGTCTTCCTTTAAGTGAGATGTTAACAAAGTCTCAATCGAAAAAACCAGGGACGGGCTCACCTCGCGACAGGAGAAAAGCAGCTGCAAGCGAAGAATGGGGGGGGAAGGGAGAGGGAAAGCTGTTAACAGCCCGGAGAAAAGCAAAATGACCTCCTCCAGCCAGACCCTGAGGTAAAGAGAGAGCGAGGCAGCTCCGCCCCTCCTTTTTACTAGTTCAAATCTCGGAGAAAATCTCGGTCTCTCGAGATGACCCCTTACAAGGAGATGGTGCCACCAAACAAAAAATGCAACTTATGGGAAAAAATTCTATACATAAAAAGGGACAAAAAGGAAGAAAATCTAACCCCCAACACAGCCTAATCCATGGAGTAGTTGTTAAGCTGCAGGCAGCAGCTCAGGGAAACAATGTACTTGGATATAAACAGCAGCATAAGTGCCGTATGGGAGAGGTGGGCCCTAGCCAACCTGTTGTCATTACTGAGTCATGTCAAGGGAGACTGCAAGGATTTGGCCATGCTTCCTCTGGCTGACATCAACTGTTCAGTCTCTTCCATGTAATTTTGTCTTCTCTGTGGCTGTAGCCAAATGGTGGAGGTGGAAATGGGATGGGAGACCCACCAGGTTTGGGGAGTACTGGCTGGACCATCTATCTCAAAGCACAGAGAGCTGAAGAAGACCTGTCATAAGCCACTGAGATGTCAGAGGCAGGTGTATGAGGTGAGTTGTAAGGGTTGGTTTTTTGAGCCTGAACTCAAGAAGGACAAGGAGGATCTCACTGCTAGCTGCAGCTACCTCTGAAGGAACTGGGAGGCTGGAGGTGGACTGTCCTCAGAGATGCACAGCAACAGGACAAGAGGCCATGGGCACAGGCTGCAGCATGGGCAATGCCAACGAGGTATAATGAAAAAACATCTTCATAACAAGTGGAGTGGTCCCAAGTCAGAGCAGCGGTGAGGGAATTTCTGTCTTTGGAGACAGCAAAAACTCAGCAGGACAAGGCCTAGAGCAACATGACCTAACTTTGAAATTGGCCTATTTGCGCAGAGAGGAGGACCAGAGCCCTCCAGAGGTCCCATCCTGCCTCAGTTCTGCTGCTTCTTTGGTACTGATTTGTAAAGAGGAGTTAAACCTTGCTGGTTCTGCAGATGCAAGTAAACCACAGGAGCTGCAGTCTGCCTCATCAGAGAGCTGTTTCTCAGGCTAAGGTACAGCTGATGAATACTTTCTTGGTTGTGCTAAAAGTCTGAAGGATTTTGGGGAATCTCTTAGACCAGTTAATGACAGAGACTCTCTGTCCCACACAGCTCAGCAAGGTGTGGGAGTCTCCTACGAGATGGTGCATTGATTGCTTGAGATGTTTTCAGTGACGACGCAGGAAGAGCTGCAAAGGTATCCAGTGTGTGAGTGGTCCCCCTTGCCCTGCACACCCTGAAGGGAGAAAAAGCAAGAGAAAAAAAGAAGGGAAAATTTGTTCCTCAGTGTCTGCCTGGGACCTGGCCAGGCTGCAGGGAATTTCAAAGCAACACTTCAAAAAGGGCTTTTTGGTTTGTTTGAGGTTTTTTTCTCTGTTTGTTTTAAAAAATTAATTCAAATGAAATGGAAGTTTTCACATGTTGGGTCTGTTTTTTTAAAAAAGCTCTCAAATAATTAGAATACTTAAAGTAAACAGGCTCTTCATGCTTTATTACTTGATGTGTATTATGGCTCCATTAATGCACTGTGGCACTTCTGCCATTTTCCGTATTTCAAAATGTTTCAAAGATAGGACTCAAATCATCAACATTAATTGCCAACAAAACAGAAATGAGTCTTCTAAAAGGGAAATTATTTTATAGCTCTAATTTGATTAAGTAGTAAAGCTCATTGTTTCCATCTTAGGTGGACAGTAAAAATACAAGTAAAGCTAATATTTATTAATCCTAATGTGCAGGCCAGGTAATTACGGTGCCCATCAGGGCAGTGAGGACTGCATGACTCTCACTTGCTCTCTCGCTGTGTGTTTGTACATCCTTTGGGTAAACAGGAGAGAGAGAAGGGTTTGGTGCTAATTAGAGAGATGAAATTCTCTTTCCAAAGGGCTCCTGATTTTAATCATGTGCTCAGGACTATGGGTGCAGGTAGGTAATTGCGTTTGGTGACTGCAGCCAAAAACCAGGAGTGGATGAGCAGCTCCTGAAGGAGCTGTGACTTACACGGAGAGAAGTGCTTGTGGAGGCATGCACACACACACAGAATCACACATACGTTCTCCCCAGGCAGAGCAGAGCTGAGCTGAGCCGCGTGTGCTGCCTAGCAAGGAGGAGAAGCTACAGAACAGGAGAGCTTTTGCAGCCAGTGGGGAATTGCTTCTCCTTGGCTGCTAGTTCAAAGCCACCTCAGGACAGCTGTGTCTGGAAGGCTTTGTCTTCAACAGTTTGACTTGCCATCTGTCTATAAATATTCTCATTTCCATCATTGCACTGAGCACTTGTCAGCAGCTTGGCTGGTAGACACTGGGCTCTTCTGTAGGAAAGATGCTTTTACAGGGCAGATGTAGATACATATGTGGGAGAAAGATCATGACAGTTGCCCAGGGCAGAAAAGACCCATCACTTTGCTAAGTCAGAATCATGCCAGGTACAGAGAGCTTTCACATCACTGATTTGCCTGTGCCCGAGTTGAGACCACTCTAACCATGGGGGCTTCACATGGCAAGCTGGGCATTGCCTTCAGCCGCACTGTGTCTGTTCAAACAAAAAAAATATCAGAGCGCTGGAACACCTCCCCTGTGAAGTGAGGCTGAGGGAGTTGGGGTTGTTCAGCCTGGAGAAGGGAAAGCTCTGGGGAGACCTTTCACTACTTAAAGGGGGCCTATAAGAAAGATGGGGACAATCTTTTTAGCAGGGCCTGTTGCAACAGGATTAATAATTTTAAATATAAAAAGGGTAGATTTAGACTATATAGAAGGAAGAAATGCTTTACAATGAGGGTGGTGAAACACTGGCCCAGGTTGCCCAGAGATGTGGTAAAAGCTGCATTCCTGGAAACATTCAAGGTCATGCTGGACAGGGCTCTGAGCAATCTGCTCTATTTAAAGATGTTCCTGCTCAATGCAGGGGGGTTGGACTAGGTGATCTTTAGATGTCCCTTCCAACTCAAAACATTCTATGAGTCTATGATTCTATGAATGCCAAGCCTGGCTGGGACCTGCCATATCAAGGTAAGATTGGCCCCACAGCTCTGCAGACTTGACTAGCTTGTGGTTATTAGGTACTAAACCTGTGACCTCTGGAGCAGCATTGACCTGAATTAACACAAGCTGCTTCCAAGACCGTTTGTGCTGGGCAGAAGCAGATTTAGAAATTTTCTAGCCTCCTCTCAATTGACCCAGTGAAGAGGAAGAGAGCCCCAGAGCATCACAAGTCTACCATTTGATTTCTCCACTAAACCTGCTCAGCTTCTTGCAGGATTAGCCCTCCTGCATCCTGTCTTTTAATTGCTGACTGATTGTAATATAGGATTTTCTTTTGCCTATAATGATTCTTGGGGCCCCCAGATGTTCTTCTCAAGTGTGGTTGCATCAGCACTAGAGACTGAATGACTGATACCAGCAATTTTTACAGCTTGAAAGAAGAGAAATATGTGAAGGGGATTTAATTTAGCTCTAATATTGTGTCTTCATCTTCAAGACTCTACAAGAAAACGATACCAAAAGGTTATTTTACAACAAGAAGAGGGAGAATTAGCCTGAGAGAGGGAGAGATCACCAAGCTGGCTTTCTAATATCGGTTCATTACACAGAACACGTTTGCACAGCCGCTTCGCTGCTGCTCTTAATTTAAACCTGGATGATTAAAAGCTGTAATTGCACCATTTAAAATAAATGTCCGCTATCTGGATTATTATGTTTTTAATTACTGTGGCTCTACCAAATGTTTTTATCCCTCTGATTGATTTGTTTATACTGTATTTATTTATAATTCATTGATCTCCCTGACCCTGCTATCTCCTGGGCATGTAGTTTGGTCATGATTCCATCAAATGGAAGAGGGTCGAACTAGGAAAGAGCAAAAGGCACCAGGTCATTTCTCTGTTATGAGCTCTTTGCAGCTTTCCTTCTTTGACTCCTGACCCAAGTGTTCTTTTGCTCTTCGCTCTTCCACAGTACTGAGGGTGAGGATGAACAGCCTGGAGGACTGGCTGGCTGAGGGCCAGGATGGGAGATAATTGACTTGCCATCCAGCAAGCCTTAGGATGTGGTGCTGGCAGGAGCGTCCCAGGACCCTGAGGTTTCATCCTGTGTGTTAGGACCTGTTCCTTAGCCATTGCTTCACAGGCAGGAACCTGCTCCTCTGTCTCCCGGGGACTCTCTAAGGGTATAAAATTTCCCTGGCAGAAGGCATAGTCTCCTGGCAGGCTAGGTAACAGGTCCTGGACATAGCTTTTCCAGGGCACAAGCCTCCACTGTCCAGATCTGAGTGCAAAGCATATTTCTAAGCTTTGCTCTCTTTCTTAACACCACCTGAATGTGACTGTTGGCTGAAATCTGGAATAAGCACCTTGATCTATGCTGGCCCGTGATACCCCACTGCATGCTGTTCTCTGCCAGCGGCAAGGAAGTACAAGCAAGAATAACTTGTAGATCATCATCTTGATGTTCAGGGCACTCCTGATTGCTGCTCAGGGCCACACGTAAGAACCAGCTGAGAGTATTTGAGGCTGCTTGCTCCTGTAGGACTCCAGAGCACTTCTGTTGATGCACTTAGCTCCTATCACACATAATATCTGCAGGACTAGGAGTGTCACTTGCTCTGACTTTGTGCTGCACCCACTACAGGAGGTTTCTGACTGCTGACAAGTGCCCTGAGGCACTCTGATAACATCATGCATCGTGTTGAATAGTTTGCCTGCCTGGTAAATACTGCAACGCTTCCAAACACTTGACTTACCTCCATATTCTACAGTCTCTGGAAACCTTAAGGAATAGATCAGACCTTCAGCATTGCAGAAGAGGAGCCTGCCTGTGTCCCCTGGCTACAACATAGTGTGTGTCCTCAGCGTGTCAGTGTTGTCTGCTGGTTAATGGCTTTTCTTCTCGCGATGTGCCAACTACAGCACTGCAGCTGCAGTGTGGGTCAAGAGGACAGCCTGATGACGGCATATTGCCAGAGAGGCTTTTGCAAGGTGAATGTTATTACTGGGCACGTTTCAGTGTGGACTGAGTGACAGGGCAATAGAGGGACAGCTCTCCAAAGTAACTATGCTAGAATTATGTTTGTGCATCTGTACAAAGTATTTCCAGGGCTTTGTTGGAGAGCAAGCTATTAAAGCAGCTGCTTGTGGGCCACTGGCTACCAGCAGAAAGGGAGCACAGTGTTGAAGGAAACCTCCTGGAGCAGCATGTCCATTTGCCTGACCTCGCAGCTCAACATGGATATGAATTTACTTTTGGAAGGGCATAAAGGACACCCAGTTGTGTTGCATGTAAACTACACAGCTCCACTCCAGCCTCAAAGTTTATGTACAAAAAGAGAGGACATCCTGAAAAACAGAGCAGGAAGGAATCAAGCAATAGAAACTGTAGAGACTTCAGCCATGTTCTCATTGTGAAACCTCCAGCTACCCAGCCAGAAAATAAGGCATAAGATGTCCATAATATATGGACATACCAGAGCCTGATTTCATGGGTCCTGGAGCAGCCCCTGGGTGAGCACAGCACTGGATGAACGGGATAGGTGAAGGGGTGGCCATGAATTTGTAGGAGTATTTGAGAGAATTATAGTCTGCAGCAAACAAGGCATTTTGGCCATTCAGAAAGGGTAATTACACTCTGAGATCTCTGGAGTGTATATTTCTTGTGGGACAGTAATCAGACGGTGTGTTCCTTTTTTTTCGTATTTTAATTAAAAATATTGGTTTCCTACGGTCACCAGGCAGCTAGCTCTCTCTGCCTAAGTACAAACTCCTAATAGTATTTTGTAATTGGCTGGATTCTCTGTTAGTAAATAAGCCTTGTAATTTAGTGAGCATCCTTGAAGTGCTTACTGTTGTACCGGACACAAAGCTGAGGACTCCTACTTTCAGGAACTTACAGGCAAGAGGGGTGTTAAAGAGAAATCAAGGTATTTTTACGTGCAAATAGCAGCATGCTCCCTGGGAAACATGGAAGGGATGGGCTGGGATGAGGCATTGGCATTCTGCAGTCGTCCATAGAAACTCTGCTCTCTTGAACTCTTTCAGTTTGACAAGTGAAAGTGGGTTTGAATGTCTATATCTTATTGATTTTACCTAAGAGAAAACAGAAACTTGCACAAATCACTTTCCCTAATGAATTTCCTACTGCAACCTTTGCATTTGGTAGGCTCATTGTGCAACTGGTGGTCATTGTGCAGCAAGGCAGAGATGATGTTTGAAAGCCTTGATCTCTTCAGGGAGCTCCCATCTGGGAACCAAAGCACTGTTGGTCTGATACTTTACTAACCACGAATGTTTCAACTGCTAGAAAATCCCATGTCAGAAGGGCCCCATGGAGTTTGTCCAGGCAGGGTCAGCACCCCAGCTGGTTCTCTGCCCTGTGCCTTGGCCAGGTTTGTGTGCTCTGGGTTCAGTTTTGCCCCAGGTCATCAGTTTCACCCCAAGGCATCAGTTTCATCCATCTTATTTTTTTTAGAGGCAAAAAAATTGTGAAGATTTTGAGCTCTGGAAACAAGCAAGCCCTTGCAGCACACAGGGAACCTGGGAGACCCTCTTCCCTTTGCCTCATTTGCGCACCTCCTAGTCTTAAGACCTGTCTCCTCTTTGGCTTTGGAAAGAGCAGCAATTTGCCCTTCTTTCTATTTACCTGCAGTCCTTGGGGGAGGGCTCAGCCTCCACATGCTCACCCAAGGAGCCCAGTCTGAGCTGGAGAGACCCCTCCTTAGGTACACCCATGCTTTTAATGTTCCCCAGCTGAGTACCTGTGACCCAGCACTACCTACTCCACTCTTTGCTTCTCTGAACAACATCAACAGAGACAACAACCAGAAACTGGAACTGGCTCCTGCTGGCTGCAGCCCTGGGGTGCCAGCACACAGATAACTCACCTGGTATTCATGCTGTAGGGTTTCTTTCAATGGTTCATGGCTCACACCGTAAGCTGTGGAGGAGGGCTGGCTAGTTCTGAGTCCCAGTGCTATTTCTACTGGTGGCTCTTCATGCTTCCAGGAACATCACTGATGCGCAGCCATGGAAAGGAGGGAGAAGTGTGACATTGGCACCATTGGAGGGGAGCTGACTGTCAGGGAGCCTGTCATGGGCTGTCTTGCTCTCAAGGCTGTGTCGCTTCTGCAGGTGAATGGCAGTTTTTCTGGTGCCAGGATGGCATCACTTTCTTTCCCTCTGTGATCCCTCCTGGGATCCCCATTGAAGGGAAGATGTTTCCACCTCAGGGTACATCCTCAAGGGAGGAGGAGGAAGATGCTCTCTGGTGTCCTGTTCCATTCGGGTGATGGCCAGGCTTTGCTTCACATAGATCTGAAAGAAGAAGGAGAGGTTTTCTAGGAAAGACTCCAACTTTCCCTTGGGCTATTTTTTCTTACATTTATATAACTCCTCTAGACTCTCCCTCAAACTGTCCTTGGAGCAAAATGTCTGGAAGATGCTTGTGGTAAACGGACCCGTTATTTTGAAATGTCTTTTTAAGCCAGCTAAAACATCATCTGCTTTGGCCTTTGCAACCCTGCAAGCTGCCCAGGAGACCCCCTTCCCTGCTCCTACAGCTGTTTCATTTGCCCCCTGCTTGGCAACAGTACTGGAAGCAGTACCTGCTTGACAGCAGGTAAACCTCCACCTTGGAGCCAACTGCGGCCTCAGTCAAGGTGAGGTGGTCCCGCATCCTCACTCCTTTCAACTTGCACAAGTTGTGCAGCAGAGTTTTCAGGGTCCACATTAGGAGTTTGTTTGTGTGTTGCCTCCATTTTTCCTTTGAGAGAGCCTTCCCAAGCATGTGGGCATCCAGCAGGATTTCATGCAGGTTGATGATGCTGATGGTGCCTAGAAGAAGCCACAATGTCCTTCTCAGGCACTTGGCCAGCAGATCAGAAAACTTATCTGGGGTGCCCTCAGCAGTCAAGCAGCCTTGGAGCAGCCTCAGTAAGACACAAAAAATCCTCATCTAGTCAGATTTTTCCAACACCCTCTTCATAAGTATATTCATGGACTGTATGAGCTTCATTGCATCCTTAAGCACTTCTACTGAGGCCTCCTGAGCCTGTTTCTTCTCCTGGAAGACACAGTTACAGGCCTGGATGACAGTTACATTGCAGAATGATTTGTTCCTGTCTTCATTTCTTATCTGCTTCCATTTGCTTGTTGATAAACTTGAGTTATTGAAAGCTGGCTACAAGGAACTCATTAATATGTGCAGACATGGCTTCTACTTTGTTCTTCTGTCTCGGGGTCTCCTCAGTTTCTTTCACTGCCTGGATGCTGGTGCCAGTATTGCCACTGCTAAAGTGACAAATAAGGGAATTAATGGTGGAGCTGATGTTATGACATGTGTCATCAATGTCTGAGAAGATAAGCAAGATTTGGAATTCAGGGATCATTCCTAATTGAATTATATTCTTCAGACTAAAGAGACTGTATTTTCTGGAGACCAGCCTGCTCGCTTGTTCACCTACATGTGGAGGCAGTGTCTAGGGACCCACAACCACCACCTTGAGAAGAGGTGGGCTCTAGCTTTGAGTGTGCATCCACCGCAGGCTGACAGTTGACTTCAGATCTCGTGTTTGAAACATGCTGAGGTTTCTCACTGAAACACTTGGCTGAAGAAACTCTTGATCTGACAGGTTCCTATTTTGCAATTTCTCCCAGCATCCTCACATGTTCTTCAGGAAGATCCCCAATCATTTTGAACAGTGTTTCCCCATGAATTTGGCAAGCTGTGACCATAATGTTTAGAGCAGCACTATGAACAACACTGTCTTGGTCTCCAAGTAGACTCCAGGGTGTCTGGAAAGTGACTTAGCAGAAGCAGTGAACTGGGCTGATGGACTGTCATTGGCATTCTCTAGTATAGCAAGTACTTGGTCCTTTGCAGCTGCCTTCAGCTCATTGGTGGCTTCGGTCATCTTCTCACAGCTGAAGTGCATTATGAAGAAAGGCAGGGCTGCCTGCAGGCTGCCTGCACGTCTCAGTTGCTGTTCTGCAGGGAATAGTAGAGGTGAGGTACACACTGAAGCAGGTCTGAGGGAGCTGACTTGAGGGTTGGCAGCTGTTCAGCCAGGTACTGCACCAGCTCTTGCCTCTGTAAAGGCATTTCTTCACCTACGTCTTCTGAAATGTCCTGCCCATCCAGCCATTCCAATATGTTGATCTGTGCAGCCCAGGCATTCACAGCAGGCCATGCAGCAGCTCTCATGCTGCTCTTGCTTTTCCTAAACAGAGCAATGAGGAGAGAACCCAAGTCCTTCATGTGCTGCTTCATGTTTGAACCCATGGCTTTGGACAGTTGCTGGAGGACCTTCAGGGCCATCTGGACCAGGATGGGGATTATGTTGCAGAAACAAGTCCTCAAGGCTCTTGATAGCTCTCCTGTGTTTGGCTGAATGAATTCGGCATTGTGAAGGATGCCTGAAACCTCTTCCAGTCCCTTCCTCTAGGTGGTCCGGTTCTTCTCCTGCAGTTTGACACCAGCTCTGGTGTGATCCTATCACCAATGTCTATGGCTTCAGTCTTGTGATCCCCTGGATCCTTCTGGGCCCTGTCATATAGGCATGGCTTGGTGTTGGCATGACTGGGAATTGAGTGAAAGAAGAGTTGTTTTGGATGCTAAACAACAAAAAGAAATGCTGGGGGAAGAAGCTCTGCATGGAAGCAATTTCTTACAGGTTAAAACCTGTAAGAAACATTAGAAACACCATTAGAACAAACCCCACTGCATTTAGCCCTAGATAGAACAGTTCACTTACTTACATGTTATTTAGCTTCCTTCTAACCCGTTAACAACTGACAACTCTGACATGAGAACTGCCCTTTAGAAAAGAAAAGCAGGTGCTTAGTTCAGGGCAAAAATCTTTGTCAGGGCAGCAGCACTGCCTGCGTCCTCACACTTCTCTAGCCCCTGAAAATGCTGCTCCATGGATAACGTCTCTTTGCAGGACCCCGTCTACATCCCATCTCTCTGCGGTAAAGTTGTAGCCAGAGCTTGGACAGCCCCTGGCACAGAGGACACCCATCCTAAGCGTCTGCTCTCACAGATCCGGACAATGACCAGGACAATCCGAGCTCTTTGGCTCTCTCTGCTGGCTGCAGTGCACCCCGTTCCTGGGCTGGTGCTCAGCAACGTCCCCCCACATCGCACCCTTCGGGGAACCGGTTGGTGTAGGGAGCAGAGATGCAGGGAAAGAAATCTTGTGTCTGAGCCACTGGAAAGAACTACAAATCCTGACAAGCTCAAGAAGTAAAAAAGGGAAGAATAGAGACAGCAGTGAATATTTACAGAAAAGCCTTGCAAAAGTGACAGCTGATTTCCAGGGGGAACTTTTTTCTTCCCTAAGCCTCAGTTCTAAGCAAAAGGAGAGATTTTCTTTGGAGGCAGAGCAGAGCCCTGTGTAAGGGAGCAAATGCTCTACCTCAGGGCACAGCAGCACCCGGCTCATTGCTGGGCCAGGAGGGATTCACTGACTTCTGCTCTGTTCTGGGGGAATCTCCTAACAAGAGTTGAGGGACTAGCAAGGAAGGGCCCAGGAGCATCTCCCAGCTCACCTCCTGGGAATGCTTTGCTGGGGCTGGAGTCCAGGAGTGTTTCCTCCCTGCACACCGATGAGTGTGGCAGCCAGAGCCAGCTGCACGAAGCAGGAGGCAGGCAGCGCAGAGCATCAGGAGGGATGCTCTGGTGTTGTGTGCGGGACCAAGTCACTCACACTGTGGTCTAGCAGCCAACCCAGGTGATGAGCAAGGTGTGAATTTTAATGCATCATTTTATGCTTTCTCAGAGAATCTCTCTGTAGGAAATCCTGGGGACTTTCATTAAATTCATTTGGTTAATTGAATGACCAGGTGGATTTCTTTGTCAGATGATGTTGGTTGGAAATATTAGTTCGTGGCACAAACTGGCATTTGTACTATGCATATGAGAAAACCTGAACTTGGTGGGGTTTTTTTGTGACGTTATTAATTTTTTTGTGTGTTCTACAAGTTGTTTGTGGGGTAAGTCTCCTAACACTGGGATCCAAAAAGTCTTCTGAGGTACTCACAGCATTTGGCCAAACAGCTATTCTCAGAAGTGTAATTAGGTGTTGACAAAAAGTAACAAACAATTCCCTAATAAAACAAAGACAAAGGAGAAGAAAATGCTCAGTGTAAGTGGGCTTTATTGCATTATTCTGGGGAGAAGCTGTTAAAGAGTCAGAAGGTGTTCAGGGAGCAGAGAGTACAGTCTGTTCCTTTATCATAATAACTTCTATTGCCTAGGTATAACTTTTCTCACCCTGGTCAATAAACATCCTGCTGCTTTGCTTTCAGAGAATTAGGACTCAGTTACAGCACCAAGTTCTTCTTTCCTAACACCTGGTGCTGAACCATACCAGGCCTGGGGCTGCTCTAGTGCTCCCCAGAGATCCTGACATGGGGCAGGATGAAAGGGAAGAAGATTCCTGTGGTGAGAGCCGATATCTGAGAATCTGAGATGCTCCTGGTGGCTGTGGATCAGAGTTATGGTGTAATGCATGCTAGAAAGCACAGAGGCAGAGTAAAATCAAAGGCAGTGCAGAGCATCTTACAGGCTGTTCTGAGTGGAAGGTAGTTGTGCCCATGGGTCCAGGCTCTTCGTCTTTTCTGCAGAGCCAGAAGGAGCTGCCTGGTGCCAGAGTGGACCCAGGCTATGAAATCTAGATCCCACAAGTATTTCCTCTGCACAACAGCTAGAATCACTTCAAGCTATGTATCACCAACAAACCTTCTAGGCTGGGGAAGACTTGCCTTTTTTGCCAATTTGGGCTGCACATAAAAAAAATCCTGGCCTGCTTGCTAGAGCAAATGACCCCCCCGGCATCATTAATTGGTGAGTTTGCTGCTGGGGATGGCCGAGAATCTCATCACTGACTTCCGACTGGGGATGTGTGTTCCCAGGCCTTATACAACCTTTTCTAGTTTTCATTAAAGACAACTCTTCAGACAGCAGTTTCAAGCCCTTTTATGCGGTTCCTCACGGGCTTTTCCCTGCACTGCCTCAGATGAATCACCAGGTTGAAGGTACCTGCTGGAATGGGGATTGCTCAGGGTCTGCCCATGACAGCAAGTGCAAGAGGGGAGATGAATCAGCCAATCAGCCGTGTGTGGATCATCACAGCCCCGAACCTCCCCCAGGCCCGTGCTGAGGCTTCTCCTTTGTGGAGCCTCAGATTTGAGCTGCAGAGAACATCACTTGAAAACCTCCCAAAACCTGTTCTCCCTTTTGGCAGCTCTGTGCTGTGGGAGCTGACTAAACCCGTGTGCTCATCCCAAATTCAGCCTTGCCCAGCAAGCATCTTCCCAGCCCAGGACCCTGTTTGTGGCTGTGTGGCCAAGGATTAAATATAGCCATTTAATCTTTTTACCCTATAATTCCCACCTATCAAAGAGAAACAAGAAATCTTTCTTTGTCTTTCTAGTCTTTTTAGCTCAGCAGGGCAAGACCATCTCTTATATTGTGTTCATATGGTTCCCAGTACCTGGGATTGCTGGTGCTGCCACAGTGCAATTACATGAGGTGATACTGTATTTAATGCCCTGGGATCCATCTCCCAAAACTCCAGGATCTCCTGAACTGAGAGAAAGAGCAGATTCCTCTTTCTACCTCTGAACTGAGGATGCTTGCACATGCCTCCACCAATGTATCTTCATTAAGCTCTGCAGAAGCTGCTGTGACGTGACGCCAGCTGTATTGCTGAAACAGGCTGGTGTAGCCTGTGAATCACTGTCTTTAATTCCTGCTTGTGCTTGAGGATCATCCACATCCATTTTTGTGATGAGTTTCACTCCAGCAATTGACAGGATTAAATTCCCTTCAGAAGCACTGAGCACAGTGACCAAGAGGAAAAACCTTGGGCAAGTAGTGGTCTATTTATATCCCATAAAAGATGGACTCAGTGCCTAAGAATAGCCAAACTCCTGGCATCTCCACTCCATTTCTGTTCCTGTAACCACTGTCTTGATGTTGCCTCAGCATGGAAGAATTAGCTGCCTTTTGAAAGCTAAGTGGATCCTCAGTCAAGACAGGAGCAAACAGCCATGGGTGGGGAGGTTTCTGCTTTACTGAATCCCCTAAAATCTTTTCCCTTGACAGTGCACAGCAGCAAAGAGATCAGACATGAGCTAGGACCATTGCTCTCTCCTCAGAGAGTCTGTCTCCACGCGTTCAAACAGGATCCTATTCTCAGCCTGTCTGCTTTCAGGGCTGAGAAACAATCTACATGACCTTCACTTCTCAAATGAAGGCTTCTCCCCAACAATGCCAGCCCTGCCCCTGTCCCAAGGGTGAATTAATCCTGCATCCTCCACAGCTGCACCAGCCACAGGGTATAGGGAGTGAAAAAGGGTGCCCTGTGTGCAAGGGCTCTGCCCCTCCTTCCTCCCAAAGCACTGAGAGGATCCTCCTTCACTGCCTAGCCTGCAACCCACCCAACTCCAGTAGAGAGAGCAGAGCCCTTAGACCTGCCAGTGGCACTGAACACGCAGTGGAGGCTGAGCACCTCGGGTCACACCACAAAACCTATCCCTCTTCCAAAGGAGGAGGAGGGGAGGCTCCCAGGAGCAGGGGAGATACCAGATCATTTCATAGCAAGGTTTCTCCAGTGAGTGCAGGATCCACCTTCCTCATAGCAGCCAGGCAGGGAGCAGGCAGCGCTTAACCCTGCCTGCAGCACAGGCAGTCCTGCCTCTGGCGATGCCAGCAGCTGCCCTCCCTGTGCACATCCCTGCTGTCCTCACCTGTTGCCAGTCGGCCCTGGAGCAGCCCGGCCAAGCCCTGCAGTGCGTGAGCGTGCGTGGGATGGGATTTCACGTTGGCACTGCTGTAGCTCCCAGTGACAAGGAATTCACCCGCCCCCAACTCAAATATAACAAACCCCTGCCCACAGGGAAAGAAGGCACAGACCAGGAGTAAAGGCAGTGGCCCACGAACCACCAAGAATGATGCCCCACAGAGAGCTATGCTCAGCACAGATCAGAGGCAACTTCACATGCCCTTAGTTGGGGAATTCACCTCCAGCAGGATCATGCTCAGCCCTCCACCTATGAACATCTCTTAGATTCCCCGTTTTTCACCTTTCCTTCACATATGACAGCTACAAAATGTTTGTTACCTTTAATCCTGAAATATGAATTTCTCATCAAAGTAACACCAGTCCCCTCTGCAGGATGCATACTCTGCACCTCCAACTTACATTGTATGTCACAGACCAGCACAGCCAGAAAGAAAAGAGACCCTGCAAAAGCAGAAAGAATTTCTCTTCCATGGAGAGAAGCATGTTTTTTTTTCCCAATGCTACCTCCGACCCTACTGAATCTTTTAATATTGCCTTTAATTATGATGTAGTGGGTAGAAAAGCTGCTGTAACCAGCTTATTAGACGGAGAGGGGCTGATGGCATGGGGTTAACAGCTTTACAGGGAAGTGAAACCTCCTCCTGCACAGCAAGAACAAAGGAAAACTTTCTGAAGGAATCCCAGAAGCACTGATTGTTGGGGATGTTGCAAGGAGTAAAACATTGGAGGTAAGAAAACCTTTTAGTGCTTGTGGCTGAGGATGGAAGGAGGTGGTATGGGAGGAGGGGGAAACTTGTTCTGTGAATTGCTTTTAGGATCCCCATCACTTGGAATACGCAGCTGTGATTTATAGTGATGCCTCTGGTGATGGGTGTAAATCCCCTAGATGGACTGAAGTGCCAGCATTGTGGATTTGACTCAGCCACAACTACAGGGATTTGACATCTAAAGTACCACCGTGTCTCTACGTCCTTTAGGAAGATCACAGAAAAAAAAAAAAAATCACGTTAAGAGATACTGTGCATCCATATGCATGCATGTGGATGCTGTTTGCTGCTGCTGCCCTGAGATGAGCGGCATTGCGAAGACAAACAGCCTGAGAGGTGACTTAGGTTTTCTCATTGACCACCAAGTCTCAGCATCATCATTTGAAACATAAACTTTATTGCAACAAAGAATTAAAAATAGTACATCTGAAAGAGTTGCCAGAGTGCATGTCATTAAGGAACTAGTCAGAAATCACAACTCAAGCGAATCATGTACAATTGGAACAGAAAGTTTTATTAAAACAACTGGAAATCGAACTCAAATTTTCCTTGTTTAATTTCACCATAACTGTGGATTGTGTATTTACAGTCTTCGCCTCTTGTGGTGAAGGTTCTGCTCAGGGCTGGGGACTAGGAAGAAGGCAGGGATGGATGGGGAGAAGAGGTGGGTTTCAAAAGCTAACAGGATGTGAAAGTTTTCCAGAAGAAGTTCTTGCAGCCCGCTTTGCGTTCTCGGGGTGCCAGAGCAGGGTTTGAGTTAGCCGAGCGCTCCAGCTCCAGTCTCACTTCATCCTGCTCAGCCCCTCGGGACAAGTCCTCAGACTCCAGGGCTTCATTTTCTGTCTGGCTTGGCTCTGAGAGCAGTTCTGCCAAAAAGTATTTGGCCAGTTCCTTGAGGTAGGGGAAAGAAAGAGAAAGAGAGAGAGAGGCCACCATTACTCCTTGGCTTCTGGGGGCTCATCATTCTGTCCCTCTAAGACATCTTTGTGCTCAAATTAGAGACATGCAGGACTCTGGAGGAAAAGGGGGGTCCTGGCTTTCCCTAGAGCCCAGCCTGACAGCTGCTATGCAGCAGCTGCACCTATGGAATAAAGTGGAGCAGAAAAGCCCTGACGTCTACCTGGTGCGGGGAGGACATGGCTGTCCTGGCCATGGCAGGGGATGAACTCATCCTAGCACCACCTCACCTTCCCTTCCTACTGCTCCAACACACCGTGCTGAACTCAATGAGGATGCCGTGAGGCTGCTGCTAAAGTGACACGGGAAAGGTCTCTGGGGGAGCTCACAGGGAAGGCTGTGTTGCATCACCCTCTCACTAGGGGCTACCTTTCCTCTTGCCCTCCAAGCCTTGGCTGTCACCTTGCATGGATAAGGACATCCTCCTGCTACACTGGGGGAGCTGCCTTGGTTTAGAGCCGTGGAGAAGCTCCTGGAGAGCTTCACCAGGGGTTCTGCCTTCTGCAGCTGTTCCTCAGCCCCTGCCAGCACCCATCTGGGATGGGCTGGGGAGGTGTCTCCCCTTCCCAACCCAGCTGCTCAGCTTATCGCTGGCTCAGTCCCGGTAGGGAGCTGGGGGATCTGTCAGAGAACAGGGGTCTGCCGCAAGCAAACAGGGGTCTGGAATGGGGACACTGGAGAGGTCTGGGGAGGAACTGGAGGTCTACACTGAGGGTACTGGTGTGTCGAGTGGGGAATTGGAGGAGTCTGCAGCAGGGAAGCTGGAGGTCTGCAACAGGGATGCCAGGGGCTCTGCTGGGGAAAAGGAGGGTCTGCAAATGGGGTGTCCGGAGGAGAAGCAGGGATCTGCAGTGGAGAAGCAGGGATCAGCAGCAGGGCCAGCGGGGTGCCCAGCGGGATGCCCGAGGGGAGCCCGGGGTGGCCGCCCCGTCGCGGGGCTCTCACCTGCTTCCCGGCCGCGGCAGCCAGCGACTTCTGCAGGAACTGCCGGAGCCGCGGGTCCGAAGGGGCGGCCGAGACGGTGCCGAGGGCCAGGACGATGGAGAGCAGGGCCAGGGCGCACTGGAGGCGGCACGACAGCATCTCGCCGGCGGGTCGGGCGCGGAGAGGCGGCGGCAGGGAGGTGCTGGCGGCTCCGCTGCGACTCGGCTCCGGCGTTGGGGATCTCCTCGCCGCCCGCCGCCTTTATAAACCCTTCTCCTGACGTCAAGGCGGGGGCGCCCCCCTCGCCCCACGCCGCCGGGGGTGGGTCCCTGCCCGGGACCCGGGGCGGGGGGGCCGGGACCGGGGATGCTCTGCTCTGCCCGGGGCCAGTCACGCGTCCGCGGTGCCCCTCGAGTACCTCCCCACCTCCAGCCGCCCCCCGGCCTCGCCCCTCTCCCCCACGCGTTTTCTTCCCAGATCACCGCCTCTGCAGAGCCCCCGATCCTGCTCGTCCGCTCCCTCCTCCCCAGCCACAAGCCCCTCAGCGCGGCGAGGAGTGGTGGGGAGTCCCGTCTGTCGCAGCGCCCACCCCACGGGTCCGACCCCCATGCCGGGGGGCTAAGCCATCCAGCAGTCCCGGTGCCAAAGCCCCTCGCCCTAGCGCGGCTTCCCGCCCCGTCGGGTCAGGAACGGCTTCGGCGTGCGGGGAGCTCGGAAGGGTCTCCTTAAGGGTGGATTTACCCTCGGCTCCAGAAGGGAGTGGGGGATGCTGAGCTGCCTCCGGGCGTCCTTTCTGCCTCCCTGGCTCCTGCGGGGCTCTTCGGCTTCGGTCACTGCCCAGATCCCCCCACTCGGGCCCCGACCGGCTCCTCCAGCCGTCGGGGCAGCTCCGCTGGCAGCCAGCAGCTTCCTGGAGAGTGCCCCGGCTCTGTGGTAGCCCTGCAGCTCCGGGAAGCATGGACAAATCGGTGCCTCGATCGGGGTGTGCAGGTCGCTGGCTGAGTCTGCAGGGACCCCTGTCTCCACCCCAGGGTCATTGGACCTGCTGGACCCACGGGGCATGCGCCTGCCCCACTGGGATCGTCAGTCTCCCCCATTCTTCAGCCTATCTCCATGAGCTGGCTGATGCCCACACCAGCCCCTGTTACCCCGAAGGACAAGCCTCTTCAGCTCTCTCCCAGCTGGCAGGAGCAGAGTAGGATGTGCAAGGAAGGGGCTCTGCTTCCACCCAGAAAGGGGGTATCAGGGGCTCTCTCCCATCTCAATTTCCAGCTGAGGAAAGTAAAAGGCTGGTGGGGACAAGGACCCAAGTACTGTGCAAAGGCCTCCCAGAAACTCAAAAGGACATTTAGTTTCATGTTGAATTAGTGTGTCTCCCTCCTCTTCAGCCTTGGTGCTGCTGGGTGGGTTTGCTGAGGCTGAACTGCGGGCGTGGAACTTGAACCAAGATGTTCCTGCTGTGCTTCACAGTTCAGCAAGAGGAATTGGTGCTGGGCACTCATTCCAGACCAGGTAGACCTCTGGGCTGAACTGGAACTGCCTTCCCTGGTTGGTGCCTCCTTTTGTTTGTGCAGACATCTGCAGCCACATGTAGTCTTCATCCTCCACATCCTTCCCAAATCAGGGTGCAAAATGAATTACATCCATGAGAGAGAAGTCTTCATTTGTAGCCCAGGAGACCAACGAGGCCAAGCCCTGCACTCCTGGGACCCTGTCTGTCTTCTAGTGGTGTTGCTTTGGGGGAACTGGTAGAGAGCAGTCAGCCCCTGCTCTGCTTCAGGTGCATTCCTTTGTTTCAGGCACAGATACAGCCTCCTGCCAAGGCCAACAGGAGTGATTTGGACTCAGGAAGAGCAGACTGGCTCCAAGGGCCATGACTCCCAGAGCTTCTTGCTCCACCATGTCCCTGTGCTAGCAGCTGGACCAGTATCTCTCTCCCCCTACAGTCAGAGAAGCAGAGCCAGTGCAAGACACGGCAAATAGCCAAGGCAGCAGATGCCAGTGCATCAAACCTATCCTGGCCCTCTTGCCTGCCTTCAAGAGAGATTTCCTAGGGATAGTGTTTCCCGGCAACAGTAGTTTCCCCACTTCTCCTGGCTATGCCAGTAGCAGCAAGCTGGGCTCTCCCGGTTTACTTGCACTGGGAACAAACTGTTTTTGTAGCCTCCAGGCTCTCATCCTTGGCACAGCACAACACAGGTGTGCCACACTGCAGTCCCCACCTGGACCAGCTTTGCAAAAGGGCCTGACTACACAGCAGCTCATCTCAGCTCCCACAGCCCAGGGCAGAGCAGCCTGCTTGGGTGCTGTATCAGAAAGGACCAGAGGTGGAAATGGGTTATTTCACTGGGTTCTGGCTCCACCACGGCTACAGGAAGCTGTTACCTAATGTCTGCTGCCACTTCACACAGCAGGCAACTGTCCAGCCTGGCACCCTTTTGCCATACAGCTTGTCACCCCAAAGGGATGCTGGGAACCCTCATCATGCCTGAGCAAGGAAGAATGGTGACTAGCTACCCGAGCCGCTACAGCTGTGGATCTGCACTGATGTGCCACAGGACTCAGTTCAGCATCTGTATTTCCCAAGGTATAGCAACGGGCTGGAGTGCAGCCTTGGATTGCTGCATGGGATGGAAAATTGTGCTAGATTTTGGCGCCCTTAGCACCCATCTGTAGACCACCACATGGATGGGAATGGTAGGAGTTGGCACAGTGCAAGAACAACCTCCTTGGTGAGTTCCCCGTCTTTCCTGTTTCTTTCCAATTTTGTGTAGGGCCAGCAGGACTCTGACACATTTAATAGGATTTTGCAGAGGTGCAGAGCTCAGTCGGAGCTGGATGGGTTCTGGGCAGTCTGGCAGGGCTGTTTATAGGAAGCTGGTATGATCACACTGGCATAAAATGGGGTAAGGTATCAGACTTGCGTTCTTAAGGGGTTTTGAGACTCCTGATGTCCTGCCCAAACCCAGACTGCTCAGCACCCCACTCTTCTCCAGCTACATACAGCACCTCTGTGTGCATGAGTTCAGCCCTTCTAAAGACTTTCAAGCTCAGAGCTGCTCCTTGCTAGCCCCTGTCTTCACTTACCCTTTGTTTTTCATTTTAACTTCTATCCACCTCAACCCTGCCCTACCATCCCTCCCTGGCTATCTGGCAGTGCGGGGCATCCTGCTGCAGAGCAATAATGCCAATTATCATTAATGCCCTTATTCAGTGCAGGGCTTCGGGCTACGAGCAACTTTGCTGCAGCTGGAGATGTGCTCCCTACAGTCTAGTTCCAGGCAGGAACAAACCCTGAGGCACATTGAGGGTCTCTGGTTTTG
This sequence comes from Coracias cyanogaster, assembly GCA_033124195.1. Lineage (NCBI taxonomy): Eukaryota > Metazoa > Chordata > Aves > Coraciiformes > Coraciidae > Coracias > Coracias cyanogaster. Next base: position 10,177 of record JAVSBS010007797.1, on the reverse strand, counting down.
ATGGTCACTGTGGCTACTGTGGCTACTGTGGCTCTTCCAGCCACATGGGGACAAGGTTTGGAAGACCAGGTTGGCCCTGACTCCACCTCTCTGTGCAGCACAGGAGCTGAATGACTGTCCCCCTGCTCCCCTTTCTGCATGGTGGAGGCTGGAGGAATTACACCAGTGTCCTCTAGCAACAGGAAAAATATTATTGCATGGAAATGCCTTGGATTTGTCCTACTGAATTTCAGACACTTACCTGAGGAAAGAGCGTGCTTGTTTTCTGCTCTCTGGTCTTGTGCCCCATCAGAAGACAACTTGGTTCCTGAGTCAGTAGCCTCAGGAAGGCTCTGATGTCCACCTTCGCTGTTTTTCCCCTCTTGGGATCTGGCTGAGGTTGTGAGGTTGGTGGATGCAGGACTAGAGCCAGGGCTTTGGTGGGAATGCACATCTAGAAACATCTCAGCCTGTTTAAAGGAGGTAAACTATGTTTCCATCAGGTCTGAGCCTTGTTGATGGATTAAATGCTGAATGGACCAAAGTTCTTTGTGATCTTGTGTAGCATTCGAGTGAATCGCTCTGATGTTCCCCAACTGAAAAGATTTGACATTTCATGGCAAGGAAAATCTAAAGGAAAACTATGATTTAAATGAAGATGGAAACATGTGCTTTCATTCAGAGAACCATCTTATGTTGACCTGAAGGAACTAGCAGTGAGGAAGTGGAGAAATAGAGTCCATCTGCTCCATATATCTTTGGACTGTCTCCTACTTGAGGACTCCTGGGGAAGGGGTAAGGGCAGACCTCCAGGCAACCTGTGACTGGCACAGGCGTGAAGCGGCGATTAAGTTGCAGACTGACTTACCAGTCCCCCTCCCCCAGCTCCTCCATGGGATCATTTTGCTCTGAATTTTTTTACACTCATTCCCTAGCCAGATAAATCCATCATCCGCTCAGCTGCGATGAAGGCAATTTTGTTCCTTTCTTTCTGCCGCAGCACTGCAGGGCATGTGGCTTTGCAGATGATTGAATTGCACTGAATTTCTGTGACTGCTTCCTTATCACCCCCCCCACCCCGTTTCCAGCTTGCTCCACAGCTCCAGGGCAGTCCAGCAATGCCCAGGTCTGTGCACACAGGCTGCACGCTCAGCGCTGTACCAGCAAAGCGTGCCCTCTGCTGTCACCTCAGCTGCAAGTCTGGCTCTCATCACAGCTCGCCTCCCTGGCTATCACCTACAAAATGCTCTCCAGACTCTCTCAGCTCTCCTTTCACAGGTAGGACAGTTTTGCCATCTATCACTACCTTGCCAGCAGGAAAAACCCTTTTTACTTATATTCCAGCACTGAACCAGGTAGGGTCGAGCTGTGACGTAGAAGCCAGGGCCATAGAATCATAGAATCACAGAATGCTTTGGGTGGGAAGGGACCTCTAAAGGTCATCTAGTCCAACTCTCCTGCAGTGAGTAGGGACATCTTTCACTAGACCAGAACTCCATCCAGCCTGATCTGGAATGTTTGCAGGAATGGGCCATCCACCACTTCTCTGGGAAACCTGTGCCAGTGTTTCACCATTGTCATTGTAAAAAGATTCTTCCTTAGATCTAGTCTAAATCTCCCCTCCTTTAGTTTAAAACCATCACCCCTTGTCCTATTGCAATGGGCCCTGCTAAAAAGGTTGTCCCCAGACATTAAATGGATGCCCATGAAATTCTTTATCCTGGGTCTGGACATGCAGCCAGTGCTGGGGGACAGTGAGGAAGCCACCACAGCCCCACAGCTCTTGCAGCTTGCCAAAAATCTGATAGAGCAGGTTCCTGCTTGTGGAGGGGTGATGCTGCCCCAGGAGATAAAGGTAAGCAAAGGAAGACCAGTTGGTCAAGCCTGAGTGATAGTGAAAAACAGGAGCTCAATAAGGGAGAGAAAATCCCATCAGATGGTACCATGTGTCCCTGGGACAGGCCATGTAGAGAGTGGCCGTGTCAGGATTGTACATGGTCTTGCAACAGCCCTGAGAGGTTTATGGATAAAATGCTGTTTCTATAGTAAATTTGAGGCACAAATCCAAAATAATTTGACTCTCCATTAATTATAGGCCTCTGGCTTTTCTGCTCCAAGTAGCAAAGTGAGCAGGGAGCCAGGCTGTGGAGGTTCACAAAAGAGGGAACCTGCTACCTGATTTTTGCAATGTCTCTAAGAGCCTGAGCTGTGTTCAGGATTTCTGTTGCTGCTACCTGAGATTCTTCTGAGTCTCAGCCTCCTGGGAGGGGGCCAAACTTGAGAAGTAGGCCCATGTGAACTTTGTGAGGTTCAACAAGGCCGAGTGCAAGGTCCTGTACCTGGATTGGGATGATCCTTAGATCAATACAGGCTGGGGGATGAACAGTTTGAGGGCAGCCTTGCAGAGAAGGACTTGGGGGTACTGGTAGATGAAAAAGCTGGATACAAGCCAGCAAGGTGCACTCACAGATCTGAAGGTCAATTGTATCCTGGGCTGCATCAAAAGAAGTGTGGCCAGCGCATTGAGGGAGGTGATTCTGCTCCTCTGCTCCACTCTGGTGAGAGCTCCCCTGCAGTGCTGTGTTCAGCTTTGGAGTCCTCAGCACAAGAAAGACATGGACATGTAGGAGAAAGTCCAGAGGAGAGCCGTGAAGATGATCAGGGGGTTGGAAATCCTCTGCTGTGAAGAAAGGCTGAGAGAATTGGGATTGTTCAGCCTGCAGCGGAGAAGGCTCTGGGGAGACCTTATTGTGACCTTTCAGTACTTAAAGGGGGCCTAGAAAGATGAGGACAATCATTTTAGCTGGGCCTGTTATGACAGGACAAGAGTTAATGGTTTTAAACTAAAAGAGCGGAGATTTAGACTAGATATAAGGAAGAAACTTTTTATACTGGGCGTGATGAAACACTGGCCCAGGTTGCCCAGAGAGGTGCTAGAAGCTGCATCCCTGGAAACGTTCAAGGTCAGGTTGGACTGAGCTCTGAGCAGCCTGCTCTGGTGGGAGGTGTCCCTGCTCACTGCAGGGCTTTGGAACGAGATGATCTTTAATCCCTTCCAACCCAGAGCATCCCATCTGTCCATGACTCTTTATTCCGAGGACTCCTTTCTCAAATCCCGTCTCCTCCTGCCCTCTCGTGGAGACCCGGCAGAATACAGCGGAGAGCCCCGAGCCCGCCCGCCGGGGCCGTGCGGGGAGATGCGGGGCGGTGCGGGGCTGTGCGGGGCTCCTGGCGCCTGGTCCAGCCACACTGCCCAAAGAAAGCCAGCGCTGACGGTGTGCTTGGGTCCAGCGAAAACTAAAATGGGGAAGGAACTGGCAGTGCGGAGAATTTGGTGGTTTTTTCAGTGCAGAAGAAATCAGAAGAAAAGGAAAACTTGACCACATCCTGATCTATTGAGCGGGTCTTTATGTGGAAGGAGGGGATGTGGGTGCCAAAAGAGCTGCTCAAACACAGTTGTAGGTGTCCTGGTTCAGCCACTCACTGTTGTTATTGCTGTTGTTACTGCGATTGTTTCTTGTGTTTCATTGTATTAAACTCTCCTTATCTGGCCTCAAAGAGGCATTCGCTGTCACTCCTGCCTTTCCCTTTGCCCGAGGTGGGGGGGCAGCGGTCACGTGGCTCGGCTGCTGCGGGCACTGAACCACCACAGCTTTACTAAACTACCACAATAGGCTCGTTTGAGTTGGAAGGGACCTCTGAAGGTCACCTGGTCCAGCCCCCCTGCAGTGAGCAGGGACATCTGCAACTAGAGCAGGTTGCTCAGAGCTCGGTCCAACCTGACCTTGAATGTTTCCAGGGATGGGGCACTGACCATCTCTCTGGGCAACCTGGGCCAGTGTTTCACCACTCACAGTGTAAAAAATGTCATTCTTCTATCTAGTCTAAATCTCCACTCTTTCAGTTTAAAACCATCACCCCTTGTCCTTTTGCAACAGGCAACTTCTAAAAAGACCTGTCCCCATCTTTTTTATAGGCTCCCTTTACGTACTGGAACATCACAATAAGATCTCCTCAGAGCCTTCTCTTCTCCAGGCTGAATAATCCCAACTCTCTTGGCCTGTCCTCACAGCAGAGGGGTTCCCAGCCCCCTGATCATCTTTACAGCCCTCTTCCGGACCTGCTCCAACAGGTCAATGCCTTTCTTGCGCTGAGGACTCCAGAGCTGGATGTGGTGCTCCAGGTGACATCTCACAAGAGCAGAGTGGCAGAATCACCTCCCTCGATGTCCTGGCTACACTTCTTTTGATGCAGCCCAGGATACAATTGACCTTTTCTGCTGCAAGTGCACACTGCTGGCTCACATTCAGCTTTTCATCCACCAGTACCCCCAAGTCCTTCCCTGAAGGACTACTCTCAATCCCTTCATCTCCCAGCCTGTATTAATACTGAGGATCATCCCAACCCAGGTGCAGGACATTTCGCTTGGCCTTGGTGAACCTCATGAGGTTCACATGGGCCTACTTCTCAAGTTGGTCTAGGTCCCTCTGGATAGCATCTCATCCCTCAGGAGTGTCAGCCACACCACTCATCTTGGTGTCACCTGCAAACTTGTTGAAGGGGGACTCAATCCCAGTGTTCATGTCATTGATGAAGATACTATACAGCAGTGGTCTCATTCTGGAGAATCTTTCTAGAAATGAGCCAGTGTATCAGCTTGGTATTGTCCTTTTGTCTGAGGCTTGGCAAGAGTTTTGAAAGGGTAAATAACCCAGCGGTACTGACCTGGACAGGCCTGACCAGTTCAATATTTGTGGGCTCCGTGGTCATAAACCACGTGCAGTGCAGACCTATGTGTGTGTGTCTGCTCCCTTGCCTCTGCAAACACCGCCCGCGCTGAGCAAAGCTTGCCACACAGGCTGGCCGTGCCAGATGTCTGCAGACCTCTGCCCTGCGGAGGGTGAGAGAGCGATTGCTATCACTTCATCTGAACTGCCTGGAAAAGCTGTGACATCATTGTTTTAAAGAAATAATCTGTCAGGAGGGGGAAGCGCAGCCATGATCCGGGAAAACACAGTATTTATTTTGCAAATGCAGCTGAACACGTCAATGGGAAGTTAAGGTGGTGGCTCTGCAGCCTGCTCGTCCAGGGCAAACGCGGCTGTCGGCCCAGCCCAGCCGCTTCCAAAATTGACAACTGCAGTAACCAGAGAGGTAGTGAGCTCACAGACAGCTCCTGACAGAGAGGGGAGAAACCTAAGTATGTGTCAAGTGAGGACAGTATGTGTGCCAAAACCGCGTCATGAGGACAACCAGCTTTACTCAACGATAACCTTACAGGGTAGAGGTGGCGAGAGGAAGCAAGGTGGGAAAGCAGGTTTTTGCTGTTCCCCATTCTCAGGCAGTGCCGTTTGTTGTCATTTTTCCCCTACCCTGTGCCCAGGTCGAGTAAGCTGGTGAGGGTTCGTGCTGGCCTCAGCCCTGCTGAGCAGCCAGTGAGGTGTGCCCAGCGTGTGGGGTGAGAAACAGGCTCCTGGCCCAAGAGGATGCATGAGAAGAGAGGTTTTGTGGCAAAGAGGACTCGCCCCACGAAAAGCCTGCCCTGCAGCAGGCTGCAGGGCAGCCATCCTGCCCAGCCAAACCAAACAGCAGGAGGAGAGAGAGGCTGACTCCAGCTCAATGCTCAGCCCTCACAGTCTGGGGGCTTCTTCACATGCCAGCAGATCTGGTCTGCTGGGAGACAAGCAGAGGAACAGGGGGTCCTGCAAAGCAGCACTGCAAGTTGTTGTCTCCCCTGCTTCTTGGCATGTCCCTCCCATGCAGGGCTGCTCTGGTTGTCCCATGGCATGTTGAAAAGCCCATCTTCCTCTTCACCTCCAGCTCCTCTTTCCTGCAGCCCTTTCTGACCCTGGAAATACCCTTCCAGCTCGTGTTTTCAAGTCACCCCACTGTAAATCACCCCCCGAGCCCTGCACCAAAATTATCCATGAATTAACTACACTAAAAATGAAATCAGCTCCGTTCAGCTCAGACCCCACCCCAGACCCCGTTGAGCAGTGGCCGGGCTCCACACCAGTGCTGGTTGCAGCTTGTCCTGCTTTTGTAATTCAGAAAAACTTTCTGCATGAGGCTCTCTGGCTTTCTGAATCTAGCAAGCCCTCTCCAGGAAAGACCTGCTGGGTTGCTTGCCCAGAGCACAAGGCCTGGCCACCCTGTGACTTCACCCCCCAGGTCTGCACAGCCACTCCGAGTGGACCAAAGCATCTCCTCTCCCTACCCGAGGAAAGCAGAGGGACTCCCTCCAGCTGGACTTTCTTAGCTTCTGGCTGACAGCCAGCATGCAACGGCTGGAAGCCCAGAGATGCTATCAGCCATGAGTTCCTAGAGGGGGTTACAGACCCTGCTCCACTGAACCCTTGCACAATGCAGCCCCACCAGCGGCCTCCCCCTGCCCCAAGCAAGAGAAGCAGCAGGAGCCTTCTTCCCTGAACAATTCTGGCAGTTGTGTTTGTTTCCAAGAAACATAAATAACTTCCCCAGCCATCCAGAACCAGCCCTGGGCAGGTCAGCAAAAGGTCTCTCACAGGCTCTGCCCTATTTCTGCTGCCTACTCAGCACAAATGCAGAAAGTATCAAGGAGGTGGCACAGTGGAACAGGGCCCACCAGGATGCAGAGCAGTGAGCTCAAGTCTTGCTCTGACCTCATGCCAGAGACATCTTCAGTCAAGCCTAGAAAAAGCTGCTTCAGTCAGCCCTGCCTTCAACATGGTGCCAGAGCTGCACCAAGCCAAGCTGCCAGGGCTGGGGATGCTCAACCCCTTCCTGGGGCACTAACTGGCCTTCAAGGTGCTGGAAGAGAAGGACAGGCAAGAACAGACTGCTCACTCCATCATCCTTCATTTTCTTCATTTTATTCTTTTATTTGTACAGCTATATTTTACAGAACGCATTAATGCAGTTTAGACACAGCCCAAACCCTGTCTCCCGAGATTGTTTATAACACAAGCATGTAAAATAAGACCAAAAAAAAAAAAAAAAAAACAAAACCCAAAAAAAACCCAGAACAACAAAAAAAATAATCCTTTATAGAGTTCCACCAAAACTCTTTTTGCAACATCAGGCTGTACCTTGAAGAAACTGAGCTCAATATAGTCCATACATTGAAAACTTCCATTGAAAAGAAAGGCACCGTGCGAAACCACATTTTACATATATACAGACTGAGAACTAGAACAAAAAAAAAAAAATTACACTTTATTATTATTTTAAATTCCTTCTGCAGCTTTGTTGGTTTAATACACACTTTTGTAAATTGTAAACCTTCACTTGCAAAAAAATACAAATACACTGATGCATTTAGACAAAATATTTTCTTACTTGTACAGATGCAATACTTTAAAATATCTCATTAAGTGCTCTATCATAATAAAGATTCTCAGAGTGGCTTCTGCCTGCAGAGTCCAACTGAGCCTTTAATGCATTTTATATATTTTTAATATAGCTTTTTTTAAAGGTCTATATATATTTATTTTATATATATATTTATATATTTATATCTATATATATTTACAACTCTGCCATAGATTCCTTCACCTTTGGTTAAAAAAGTTAAAGCCCTCTCTTTAATAGCATACTTTCTCTTTAAAAGAACACACATTTTGCATACAAAAGAAAAAAACTGTTCCCGTAAATCAACATTACATTCCTCATCTTCAAACGGCAAAGGCTGTGAAGGTTAGACTCCAGAGTTTATCAACACTCCACTGCACAGACATTTAAAATGACTATTTTTGTTTTTTATGTTTTATATACAGTAAGATCTGAATAATTTTATTTTTCTTCTCATTTCACATAACTGGGAAAAATAAAACCCGTGTATTTGTAATTTTTTTTTTTTAATTTCTAATGGTTTTCCACCTATCTGCACTATGGGTTTAGAGGCACTCCATCATGTGATGAATTTTTTTTCTTTCTTTTCTTTTTTTTTTTTGTTTTAAAGTGTTGCAAGTATCCTTTGGACAGCTTCTTCCCTCTCCAAGGCAACCTCCTCCTGGGAAATCCTCTGCCTTCAGCAGGCCTTGGGGAGCTCCGGAGGCACCTCGCTTGCAGAGATGCGGTACTGCACCTTGGTGTTGGTGATGGCCCCGTGCTTCTGCCGGAGGTGAAGCCGCAGCTGGCTTTTGTGGCGGAAATGCAGGTTGCACTTCTCACACTGTGGGATGAGAGGCAAAGGTGGAGGGTGTGAAATGCAGTGGTAGGGCTGACAGGGGACATGATCTTCAGGGCAGTAGTCCCACAGCAAACGCCTGTCCTCTGCCAGCTACCCCAAGATGCTGCGTCCATTATACAGGTGACTGAGAGAAAAGTGGGGCCATGGTGGGAGAAGCAGCACCCAGGGGCACCCCATCCCAGGATTTCAGCAGCACATTTTGGCTTATGGGACCCACAAAGGCCAAGGTCCCCTTAGGAGAGGACTCCAGTTCTGATGGACATAGTACTACATTCCTTATCTAGACGCTCAAATGAGCTACTGGGCTATTTCAGGAGCTGCTTTTGACCCCCACCAAACTGGATGGTTCCAGAGGGATGTTTGGATGATAACCCCCCCTCGAGTGGATAGGGAAAGCTAGAAAAGCCTCAGCAGAGAGCTGGGAGTCCCCAGAGCTGCAAGCAAGGCAGAGCAGGGTGCTTGCTCTGCATGGGTGCCACGGACACAGGGGATCCCAGGCCAGGCTGTCTGGGTCTTTCCTCCATCTCCACGCACAGCAGGCAGCTGCAATTTAAACCACAGCTATTTGAAGAAGTGTGACCTTCTTATAGATAGGGTGGAAGAAAAGAAGAGCAGCTAAGACATACCCAGCCTGGGCTGCACGTCAGTGTTTCCAACACAGTCACTCATGACAAAATACCGCATCAGCTAATGCACGAGAGTGGGATGGGGCTGGAGGGGCAGGGATGGGACCTTAGAGTGGGGCCTCATGAGGCTTGTAAAGGCCATTGGGATGCCACAACCAGCCCAGGTGAATGCCCCAATGTCTTCCCAGCCCCCTAGGTTTAGCAGCATCCTGTCCCAGTTCCAGCTGAGAGCCCCCCTCAAAAAAAAGCAGGGTCACTCACATGATACGGTTTCTCTCCTGTGTGGATTCGAAGGTGACTTTTGAGGGTTTGCAGGTGCCGGAAGCGTGTGCCGCAGATCTCGCAGGGGTATGGCTTCTCCCCGGTGTGAATGAGCACGTGAGCACGGAGGTGGGCCACCTAGAGAGAGCAGCTCTGGGTGAGGACAGTTACAGAGATGAGGGTGTCTCACTAGAAGCAAGGGCATCCCTGTGGGAGCAGGGTTCTGCCCAGCTGTTCTTTTCTGGTCTACTGGGTTCTAGCTAGGACTAAGGGTCACACATATCTGAGGTCTGATCTCTCCAATCCTTAACAGCAAATGGAGGAGAGGTGTTAAAAATCAGCAGTCAGGCCTCCTACTAAGCCAAACTGGCCCACATGGACTTTGAAGCCCCTATTTATCCCATCACACCATGGGATGAGTTGCCTAAGGCATGGCCCATCAGCCTCCTCCCTGCCATGAGGCATCACTGGCCTTAGGCAGGAGGTCCATCCACATCCCACCTCCTCCGGCAGCACACATCCCAGAGGTTGCACGCACCTGGACAAATCTGGCCCCGCAGGTCTCACACTTGTAGGGTTTCTCTCCAGAGTGGATTCGTGTGTGGGTTTTCAGGTTGGCTGGCCGGTTGAACTGTGCCCCACAGATGTTGCAGCGGTACGGCTTTTCTCCTGCAGAGCCCAAAAGAAAAGGTGAGGGGTTAAGTACAGGCATGCTCAGGGCCCATCATCCACAGTGCTCCCCAGAGCTAACTCCCTTCAGGTGCCAGACTCCATGGCATGAAGTACTATCCCTGACTCCTGTCCCTTTTGGAGATGGCTGTGGAGAAACATCATCAGTCAGGACAGCTCGGGTTGTCCCCAGAGCAGGGTGAGCTCAGGAGGTACCCAAGAACCATGGGTACATTTTCGATTTTGGGTTAGGAGTTGCAGCCTTCAGGGCAAGGGAGAAAGCCGCCTGCAAGAGAAAGCTCTGCCAGCAAGAACTAACAGCACTGCTCACCCTGGCCCCGTGACAGCAGCTGGCACCTATGCTCCCTACAGCTGTCAGTAAGCCATGCAAGGCCACCTAGAAACAGCCATAAAATGAGCTTTGGAAATACCAGCAGCGTGCTAACTTCCATTCAGGTCTCTTTTCAATACT
>JAVSBS010007796.1:73870-95378 GCA_033124195.1 Coracias cyanogaster | reverse complement strand
AAAATGAGCATCAGTTCTGGAGGCCTTTGGTTGACCAGGTCACACTTTCAGATGGGACAATTCTTCCATTTCCATTCATCTTTTGGTGTTCAATGGTCCCTTATTTAGAGAGAGGAAAGTGACAGACGTAAAACTGTTTCTAGTGTCCTTTTCTCTCTTTAAAAACCTTGGAATGATGGTTTGGACACTTCTGAGACATGGATTTTTTTTTTTTTTTACTTTTAACGTGACTTCTGGATCAGATTATTAGAATCAAATGTCTTCTGTTATGGACATTTAGAACACATTTATTTCCCATTAAATCTGGCTCATGGCTTTGACAAGAGTCTTGGCAAAAAGTGAAAGGAACGTGAGTGATTCAAAATGTAGCGATTTTTAGGGAGAGAGTAGTTTTGTGCAATGTAGATGGCTCTGGCATAGGTATCTCATACTTCTTTAGTCTTACTATCACCTTTTCCTAGTCTAAAAATAGATGTCACCAAACGATATTGGATGAAATATTTTCTTAAATCAAGAAGGGGAGTGCAAAACTGATGAGTTGCAAGTTTTCTTTTGATGCAGAGCAAATAAAGCAGAGATACGCCTCCTTAGTTTTTTCATCCCAGCTTCTTTCGTAGTGTTGCAGCGACAGACTTCATGAGACTTTTTCAAAATGACCTTAAAGTTTTCCATGCTCCAATGACTAATAATTTTATTACCAATAGAAGCAATTTCAACTGTTGCAATTTAATTGCTGTATTTCATTAGGAGGGACAGACCTTATGTCATGCAAATTACTTGAGCAAGGCAGGCAGAAAGATCAGAGGGAAAGGGATAATCTTGTCAAGGCAGGTATGTGTTGTGTACAGGTGAATATTGTCAGTTCCGTGTAACTTGTTCCTGTTTTAGGGACCCTAATGTGAATTCAGTTCCTCATATTTACAAAGAAATATTTCTAAGGCAGTATTACGTTTTTTCTTCCTTTTTGGGGGAAGGGGAGGATTCTGCAATCTCCAGACCAAGAATCAGGTACTGTTTGTTCTCCATTCCCCCTTTATCAGTTAGTGATTAGGCTATTGCAGTTCTTTTTCTTTTCTTTTTTTTTATGAATTCCCTGTCCTGTTTACTTCAGGAAAAGTGTTCATAGTTGTACAAATAGTGTTAACCTTGTAAATATTTCTTAGTGCAATATGCTAGTTGTATTTTTGAGCTCTTAAGCTTTAAAAAAAAACCACTGGCTTCCATTAAAAGGTTACGTAGTCTGTTTTTTGTGCTGGTGTTTGGTCTTGCTTCCAGCTGATGACAAAAGTTTTGTTTCTCACGATTAACTTTTGAGTCTCTTTGGAACATGCCACCCTGCTTTTAGTTGTAAAAACTTATCTTAGGTTATGTAGTATCTGTTTCTTTAACAGTATCCAGCAGGGAAATGTTTATAAGGTAACTTTCTGCCAGATGAAAGAGACTGAATTTTTTTTTTTCAACTGAGAAGGAATACATTTAATTGCATTTTATGCACCAGAATTCCAACTTTGGGATTAAACTCCCTGAGGTTACACTGACGCATTTTTTTCTTCCTTTTTTTTTTCCAGGTAAATGGCAATTATTTGGGGTAAATGACAGCATGATAGTAGTCTCTCTTGGAAATGGTGGTACAACAACATGTAATTTAAAAAAGTCAGGCAGTTATGTCTGTGTGACTTGTGTATTATTATGCATAATATCTGTACGTAATAACAGAAATAATTCTGTGTAAAAACATACCATGAAAAAGAGGTGATACTCCTGCTAGGAGACTATGCCACGTTATTATACCAGCTTGTCACTTCTGGGCAGCTGCGTTCAGGCCCTACATCAAGCACTGAATTAAACGTAAAGGTTTTGCCCGTTCTTACTTTGTACAGCAATTTATTGGCAGTCATTTTGAAAACAGCAATGTTTTTTCAGGAGCTCTGCTTTCTCTTTTCTCTGAGAATTTCTAGGAAGCCAGAAGAAAGCTTTGCTTTCTTTGCTTTTTAAAAAAGAGGTTATTGTTGTCTGCTGCCCTGCGCTGGCTGGCTCAGATGAAGAATCTCCATGTGGGGCTACACGAAGGCAAGGCCTGTGGCTGGGACGGGTTGGCCTTGCCAGCCTTGTCTCTTTGCCTGTTCCCTGCACAAGAGTTTTCCAGCCATCTAGCTGGTCACGTGTGGGTTGGGTTGTCCTGCTGCTTTATAAGCAAAACCAATGCCAGATAAATCCTTCGTGGCAGTGGAGATAGTGGCTGTCACAAACGAAATCTGCTTCCCCACCCACTTTCCAGCACAGCCAGCCTTGGGGCAGGGTGATGGCAGATCTGCTGCCTGCCTTCCTCCGGGGTAAGCCTGTCTCCACCCCAGGAGGAATGCGATGGGTTTCAGCATTACAGGCCAGCACGTTCCTCCCTCTGGGGTTACAGCTACCACCAAGCTATTCAGTATTTCTGCCTCAAAAGCAAAGAAAAAAAAAAAAAAGAACCAGCACAAAAAGTAGAGAGAGACTTAGGTTTATTTTTTCTATGTTGTCTGAAGCTTGGGATTTAAAAACAAAATAAACCTTCTGTAGGTGTTTATTGCTGACAGTAGGAGTTCACAGGATTAGATTTGGAGTATGGAGTAAGAATACAGGAAGCCATTCAAACGCCGTTAATACCCCTGCCTTCAAATAGACCTTTGATGCAATCAGCACACAAGAATTACAGTCCAGTTAGGAGAGTTATTAAAAGGATAAATATACGTGTGATATCAGATGAAAAATGGATTTTAAGTTTCAAAATGGAATTACGCTCGTTTTGTAAAAAAAAGAACAAATTCTGAAAGTAATGTGTCAGTTTGTCATTTTCCCTTTGTACAAAGAATAACTGCACTGAGTCACGTAATGTGCTAGACAAATCTTCACTTTCACACTTAATGCATGTTTCTCTTACAGTTTTCTGACACTTGTGTTTCCACGTCAATTCTTAAGCGGGATCAGATATAGTGGAGAAGCTGCGCCTGGTTTGGAGATGGCGCAGGGTAAGATTGGTACTTTGGAAGGATTGCTTTTTGAAAGCAATCTGTGTAGAGCACCTGAGCAATCATAAATCTTGATGAACTTCAAAGTCCATGTACAGAATCTAGCAAACAGTTATGATTTTTTTAAAAAAGCATATAAGTATTTGTGATCCTTAAAAAGAAACAACTAAGAGAGAAGATGTCAAAATAACACATGAACTTGAAGTAAATTGGTAATTTGTCCTTTTGTAGTTTAATTAAAAAAAAAACAAGGCAGGGGGAAGGGGGAGAGGGACGAGCATAGAGTACAGTTTGAAACAGAAGAGGCTGATGTTTCCCAGCCACCTGGTGTCCACATTGCAGGAGATTCCAGGTGGCTTGGAAGGAATCCCCCAGCTGTAAGCATGAGCAGTTGGAGGTCTGGGGTGTGATAAGAGAAGACTTCTAAAATGTTGTGTTCTAACTGGTTCGTTTGGTTCACCAATGTAGTCCAGTCTTTTCCGAGTTCTTCTGATGTGCTGGAAGTGTCAGAGATAGGCAATGGGCATGATCCCATCTGGCAATTCTGCTTTCCTAGAAAGGAGTAATCTATATTAACTTGATTTGAGATTTAAGCCACGAACTGACAAAAGCGTATCCCTTCTAAATATATCACTTGTTATATAATTCCATTATTTCCTGTGGTGCTCTTCATTAAAGAAATGTTTCTTTCTTTCAATTAGGTTTTATACTAAGTGATGTTCTCACGGTGGCATTAGATAAACTTCTTGATTACAAAATCCTTTCTTGTTGCTAAGGGAGGTAACTTTAAGAAGTGCCAGAGTAGGCATAAGGTATGACCATAAGTATATCTTCCTGAACCTTGCATGTTCTAATGCGTTCCCATTTACTGTTTCTACACCATTATTGCTGAAATTATTTGCATCATGCTATGTGGATAAGTTTTGCAGACTAATGACTTGTTACTCAGTGTGAAATAATGTCCTTACAGCTCAAAGCTGAGGTCATGTCACGCTCTTAGTTATGACCGATCTAATACAGTTGTCTGCACAAATGAAGTTAAATTGCATAAGCTTGTCAGCACTGTGAAAAATAAGTTACTCTTCACTGCTGAAGGCCTGTCAGGCGACAGAACACACTTATATGCACTCAGGAGTCCATCCTTACTAAGATAAAACCGTTTTTTTCCTTTCTGGAGAAGGGAGGGGAGAGGGGTAAATGGGGCAGGGGGAAGATATGAAGTGAAAGATGAGCATTGAAATGACTCATTAGTGTAAATTGGGAAACTTAACTCTGGTTTCATCCCAGGGTAATTTTGTCCCAGGACAAGTAACTATGAAGTTTTCTGCTCTGGTGTGTACTTCAGCATTAGGTCAATTCACACTCCCTTGCATTTTTCCTTGACCTGATGGCTCTGTTTATCTGTGAATCTCTGCAGCTCCAGGAGGAGGAGGGGAAAAAAAACATGAAAAGACAGGAATTTATTACCTGGTTTATAAAGAGAGTGGTAGGAAGGTCTTTACTGGTTATATGAGGGAGGCACCATTATCTTTACATAAATTTGATAGTGTTCTTTGGTGTTTTCTCACAGTGCAGCCATAACTGACTGTGACTCAAATCTATGGGTACATTCATTATGCAGAATGTTACTGCAATTTAACGAACTTAAAACTTTTGCTAGATTTGTACTGCTGAGAGGCAATGTAATAAACTGTGGAGGGGAGGTGCAAAGTCATAAGCAACACTGCTTGGACGGTCGACTGCTTCCAGCAACTGCGGAGAAGGCAGCGCTATTCCCATCGGGGTGCTTCCCCTGCTTTCTGCTTACGGGAAAAGGTTTTCCTATCAGTCTCTGCAACCAGCATCCGACAGCTGAAGTATGTTCCTATCTCCCTTAGCTGGCTGGAAAAGCAGCTTTCTTTTTGTCCACCTTTCGGTCCTTTGCTTCTAGGAGCTGCTCTTTAAATGGAGGGCAGATGGAGTGCTCCTCTCTGAAATCTGTCTGCTTAAACAAAATAAGGAAGATTGTGATCTGTCCTTTCCAGCTGGAAGACTGAGCTGGACAGATGTTTCTTACTCAGTGCTAAGGAGGAAAGTCCCTGGCTAGGGGCTCTAGGGTGAGGGTTAAAAGGTGAAGAAGTCCTACGGGGGCCTCCTGCTGCAGTGATCGCTTCAGCACTGCACGAGCGAGAGAGAAGATCCAAAACCTCTGTCTCATGTCCTTTCCTCCTCCTCCTTCCTCTCATCCCAACTATTTTGTGTTTATTTTCCTACTTTGAAAATTGCATAATTTAGTCCTTCCTGTCACTTCTTAATGTCTGAATCATAGGTAGCTCTTCCTGCCCGCAGTAAACAAACATTTTACTCCTGGCACCTTTCCAAACGTTGAAATTAGATTTATGAATGCGGTGGTGGCGGCGGGGGAGGCTGGGGGGGGTCCCTCTGGCAGCGTCCCTGGGAAGCCAACTCACTTGCCTACAGGTTGGATAAGCTGCTTACTGCACGCCTCTGTGGCCACTGATTTCCTTGTCTTTCCAATCTTCTAAACTGATGCAGCTGCTCAGCTGATCAGGACAAGCAGGTGAACGGTAGCGGGTGATAAAAGCAGAGTACAAACAGTGGGTTACAAGCTTCTGAAGTTAATAACAGTAGCAACTAGGTTGCCTCAGGTCTTTCTGCTGTTGGTGTTGCCTCTTATCTCCTCTCTCTCATGCCTTGCATGTACATACAGTTCTCAGATACGCAGTGTCTGCCATTTAACCAGTCACTTGTGGTAAGCGCTGTCTAGTTTTAACGTTACAGCTTTGCTCATTTTTTTGATTCTTTCACTGCAAGGCAAGAAGATTACAAGGGGTACTTTGGGAGACATGATCTGCATCCATCAGCCTGCTGGCTGGACCTCTTAGGCCATATTTGTAAAAGCTGGAAAATATGAGTGTCACTTTTCCTGCTATTACTTTTATTTCTAAGATTTGGAAGTCCTTAGTTTTATTTTTGAATTGACTGCGACTCCAGAATTATGCATAAAAGACACAACTAACGCTCCTGCAAACCTCTCCTGATGAACTCGTGCTCCCTCTTTGCTGGTTTCTGTCCTTTTGGGAGAGAATTTGTGTGAATTGTGATAAACCAGCCTCACGGTGTGCTGGACACTACAGCTCCTATGCTGCAACTACATGTGCAGCTTAAATGGACTTGGTAAATAGAGACAGCAGAGGAACGATCCAGTCCTTGTTTTGGCAACTTTGCCTTTGTACCTTCCTATCCATCTGTGCATCCTTGCTTCCCTCTCTGACTCTTCCTTCTAAGATGGGAAGAAGGTGAGAATAAGTCAAATGTATTTAGGACAGACAAGATGAGGTAAGAACGCCCTGAATGTTATACTGACTTCTTGATTTTACCTTCTTGTAAAAAAAGGGAGAGCAAGAGAGGGAGAATGCCTTTTTTTGAACAGTTACAACTTACCTTGATTTTTGACAGTTGCGTGTAGCATGGGAAGCATATTCTTCACACATGACTTAAAAAAAAAAAAAAAAATTGGCAGGTTATGCCAATAAAACAAAGGAACAGAGTATTACTCTACCATAGTTTAATACCGATTTCAGAAAAGACAGCTGAAGCGAAGGAACTCTGCTGTTACATGCTGTAGGAATGCCTAGTGTTCCAGTTTCTTCTGGCTGGAGCTGCAGATGCACAGGAGCATGGGGTTTTCCCCTGTGCCATTTGTTCTCATCCGATCGGTAAAGGAAAAGAAATGGAGTTCCTCGGAAAGATAAGCTTGAGAGATTTTGGACTTGGCAGCTCATCTTAAAGATGTCAATGGGTTGGACACCCTTTCTGTTGTCATTGCCTACTCTATTTGCCTATATGTAGTGAAAGAACTTAACGTTTCTTTCCACAATAGTGGGAGGATTTCTATGGTTGGAGTTGAAATGAGTTTTCTGTATTTGGAGTATGAAAGTAATTTTCTTGGGGGTGTCATTTGGGTAATGAACAATGCTAGGGAATTGGGACAAAAGAAGTGTGATAGAAGACAGTATCTGGTTTATAATCTATTTTAGCCTAAAATGACGGCAACCTATTTCTTAACAACACTATAGGGGAACAGCGTGTGGAAACAACTGTAGGGAAAATATTTTTATTTTATCCATTTGTTACGCGCACTTTGGAATTCTTGAAACTAAATAGTACATATTCAAATAAACACCATGTTAAATAACATAAAAAATATTTTTGTCCTTTGTATGCTGTATGGTAAAAGTTTTGCTGAATCAGAGGCAAGAATGTAAGGGTTGGATCCTGTAATTATAGTATTACAGGACCTGTCTACTATTGCCTTTAAATTGAAACCTGTTGTATAAGGTATTTCTGGTTAGAATAAAGATAACACTGACTAAAGTATAACAAACCCCATTTTTTCCAATCACTTGCATTACTTCAAGTTTTCTTGTAATATTCCACAGTACTATTTTATCAGTTATAGTCAATAATACCACATTGGTGTGCAAATCATTTGAACTTGAGGTTATTAAATTATACTCTTGTGTGGAATTATTGTCATTCTTATAAGGTGATGAGTCTTGCTTCCTCAAAAGGATGTTGTGCTTTTTGGTTCTTTAAGGAGACATAAGTAGTATTAAAGTCAAATCTGGTGGAAGGTTGTATGATTATTAGCAAGTAGTTAAGCAGTGCTGCTGTGAGTTGCTTGTGAAATTCCAGTAAGTCTCAGTTAAAAGTGCAAATATTTCTCTAGGCAATTGCACTACACAGCCTTAAGTTGCTATAAAACATCTTCGTAATGTTATGAAAAAACCCCAATGCTAAGCTTTATACCAAAACTTGTAACTCTGCAAGCAAATGTAAGCCAAAAAAAATGGTTGAGGCTGTAGTAGAAACATGCTTTCCCACGAAATAAAATCTGGGGATGTAGCCACTGTAATTGTGCAATAAATTATCATAAATGTGATGTCATAGTCTCTGCAACTTTCTGAAGGGGTAGTCTGATTTTGAAATCAACCCAGTAGAGAGTAACAAGCCTCTGAATTGGCCCAGACAACAGCAGACACGTCTGCATCATTTGGGGAAAGCAGTCATCTCCTTAGAGAACTAAACTATTTCAAAATAGAAGTTGTTGACTCAATGTGTTAATCTTGGCTTTTCATGAAGAAGTGCAGCATCCCACACTGGATTTTTTTTTTTTTTTTTTAACAGATCCCTAAACTACTGGCTATGTAGGTAAGAAGAGACTGATTGCGAGACAGTTCACTGAAGCCATTAAATGTAGTTCTACTGAACTATAGTGATTCCCCAGGAGCATTCAAACAACTTTTTATTTATCTGTGGAAAAAGGTCCCCAGATGCAGATGTGATTGCAGGATTGTAGCTCTTGATTTAGAAGGATAATTTCACAGGTTTGCCCAGGGGCGTATTGTGAAGTTAGGCAGAACCCAACCAATCTTTAAGGTTTCAGTAGCGTCATTCAGAAACTCTTGTTTCAAGTAATTATCCTATGTGATAACAAGGACATCTTATGTGAACCCTAGCTCTGTTAGTCATGTATTATCTTAAGATAAAAAGACAAAGTGAGAGAGTCTGCTAAATTTGTTACAGTTCTGGATTAAAAATTTATGTATTGTTAACAAAATGATTTGAAAGAACGTGTTGAACTTCCACGGAGCGTGGTAGAACTTAACATCCAAATAAGTATATATTCTAAACATTATAAAGCACCATGCGTGTTTTTCAGCTTTTAACGTAATATTCTGGCGTGTATTTAGTGATTAAAACAATTCAAACCACTTAGAAGTTAGTGACATGCCAACAAAAGATACCTCTTTGACTTCCTACTAGGAAAATCTTCACAGCCATCCCTGTATCCTTCAGGCAAAAACCTGGTTAAATAAAGAAGCCCTGCAGTATGCCCAGAAGGTCATCTGTAAGGAGGAGGCGGGAGCAAAATTCAGAGCCAGGAGCCTTCCCAGAAAACTATCTACTGGTACATCTCCATGTTTGGGAAGCCTTGGCTTCTGCCTGATTCAGTCCTTCCTCATGACTTTTACAGATGTCCGCTGAGGCCTACAGGTGACCTACTCCAAACTGATTCTTGTGTCAATAGTTCATTCATTCTTTATTTTTCCCTTTCATCTTTATTCACTTTAGAAACAATAATTCCTCGCTTGAGCTCATTTATTTAGCCTTGTGACACTATACTCTGCTACTCTGCTAACTTGATTCATGTCTCTACTAAAAGGTAGTAGTCTTTTTTTCTTTTCTTTTTTTTTTTTCTCTTTCTCCTTTTGGTCTCACTTTCCTTAGGAATCTGCAGCTTCTGTGCTAGCTTGTATCTCTTCATCTTTGCTCTTTCTTGCTATTGACCTATCCATGGGTGACTTCCCGTGCTCGTTTGATGTAAGCTTTACATCAATGGCAGATGCTTCAGTGTCTTTGCTCCTAAATGTTGCCTCTTCTGCTCTGACTTGCCTTCAGTATAGTGCTTTCATTAACGTTTCACTACCAAATGAAGTATATTGTCTGTTGTCTTGAAAGTTGCCTTTGCAGTTCACATTATCTATACCCACGTTTTCCTGATCTCTTGACCGCTAGAGTTGCCTGTTCCTGGAACATGTAGATGACATAGCCTACATTCACCATTGGGTGGGCACATAGACTTTTTCCCAACATGCTTTCTTGTCAGGCTTGCTAACCGTATTGTATATCTGTAAATGCAACAGTTACTGTCTTGATAAATTAATGAAATTCAGACTACTTCAAGGTTGCATTTAAAGCCTTTCATAACTGCACTGTATCTCTATATAGACTTTTATCTCATTATTTTTCCGATCTGCTCTAACAGATTCATCTCTTTAATAACAAACTCTTTGCTAAGTTTGGGGTGAATTGATTAAACTCTTTCCTCAACTATTAGAACGTGAGTATTTTTTTCATTCAGTTCTTAATTAAGGTTAATTTATTCTATCATGTGTGCAAAAGATGTGTAGGTTATTCACCTGTGTGTTTTTGTGAAATGCTTCTATGTCTAGAAGGGTAAGGCTTGGTTGTTGACAAGCAGGATGTTAGGGTTGAATATAGTTGTTACTCTGAGCATGTTGTTTTCTGACATGTTATTATTTGTCCTGTTTAAAAATGACAATTATACCCCCTACAAAACAAACAAAAAAATCAAAGAAAACCAACCAACCCATGCTAAATGGACACGGGCACCTTTTAGAGCAAAATATCTGAAATAACTATTTCCCCCGTTTACTTTCTGTCTTCCATCTTTCTGACATTGTACATTCTGAGATTGTATTGAGGGAAGGATGATGAGAGAACTGTCGATGACGTTTTCAGGAGCGTTCGTGCTATAAAATGGTCCCGTCTCTCTCTTTGCTTGGAGAGCATGTAGCAGTCTTTCAACATAATTCATATTTCTTAGTCTAATCTGGGTAGAGTGAGAGATTCCTTTGTAGCTAGGACTTTGCCTGTATGGAGATCCGTTAAGGCCGAAATGGCTTGAGTTTATGCATAGAAACAATTGACGGAATACAGGCTGGAGAGCATGGGAATTATCTGTGCTCTGTTAGGAGTGCTGCCAAGATAAGCTGCTGTCTTCTGTATCAGCTGTAAATTTTCTTTGTGGTCATCCTTCAGTAAAGCCCCAAATAGCATACATGATTCAAATTCCACTGAGATATAAAAGCAAACACAAGTATGGAGGCTGACCCCTGAAAGAATGCAATTTTAGGTGTGAAGCCAAATTTTCTTTCATTTGATGAGCTCACTGCTCTAATAATAAAACAAATAAAACCCCCTTGAAACCCTGAATCCAGCAGAATCTACCACAGGCATTCCCTATTCTGAATAGGTTAAAAAGCTTTGGAGTCTTCAGGTGCTTCCTGCAGCATCAGTCTTGTCTTCCCTGGACTGAGTCTCTGTGAGGTACTGTTCTGCCAGTCTGTCAGGCAAGTCTGAAGTGATTTGGAGCTGGGAGATACCTTTACCATGGTGTATAACCACTGGGGCTGCTGCTTTCTGTTTGCACAGGTCTTTAAAAATGTTGTGTGACAAAAGAGAACTAATTGCTCTGCACAGGAGGGAATCTCTGTGTCCCAAATGCCATAATGTGCTCCAAACCTGTTGCTGTCCAAGAGGAAGTAGTTGTGTGAGCCACCTCACCAGGGTCCTGCAAATACCAATGTAGTTCAAGGTACCAAAGGCTGCTGCTGCTGGAGTTAAAACTGGTCAGCCTCTATATTTGAGATTTGCAAAGACCGTGCTTGCGGGGGGGAAAAGATAGAGCTGTCTGCATATAGATATGAAAGTAACCCGGAACGGTCCAGAGCTGGTTGTGCATTCTGGTGACTGTTCTGCTGCATCTCTCTGTGCGAGGTATTCCTGAAACAGGGGGATGGAGAAGATGATGACTTGTTATTTTGTGATCTTGCTAACATGCAGTGTTCTTAATGGGAATAACTGGAAATGAAGAGGCTACTCAGGTGTAATGGGATTTAACTGATGTAACCAATGTTTCAACTTGTTCTACTGCATGTTTGCTCTAAGGCTTGTTTACGTATTGTATAAGCCAAACTCGCCTGTCTTGTTAGGTGAGTGTGGTTCAAGTCTGCAGAGCTAAGTGAATGTACTGTAATATCTTACATAGCATGAACAAAATATGCCCTTATGGTATGACACATTAGTGGCATGTGAAATCTGTATGCTTTTGCGACACACCTCATAATGGTGATATCACTTTTTTGCAGACTGTGGGAAACCAGACATACTCAAAAAATATCGTCACCATCCTTATGTATTTCAAAAATAAATTGGAGGTGGGAAGGGGGCAGAGACCTGTAAGGAAGGTAAATGGAATTTGAAGATGCTTGTTTTTATCAATGGTCTTTGGGCTTGTTCAGTAATTAATTGAAAATGTTTGTGTCAATGAACAGTTCTCATCACGTGAGGTTATTTATTTATTTTTCTATCACCCCCCAAGCTCACTGCCTTCTTAGTCTTTTGGTGCGCTTTTGGAGTTCATCATAGGAATATTTTTTTAATTTCACATAATATATCTACTATGAACAATTTCTTTCACTAGGAAGATCTAGTGTGAAAAAAACGTCATAGACATTCAGCGTAACACTTTCAATGATAAGGCAAATTGTTCCAGTTACATTTTTCTTTTGGTCTTGGACTATACCTAATGAGTTAATACTAAGTAAAACTTAGTACAAATTTTTTTCAATCCCGTTCGTCACAGCTACTGTAAGTTGATCGGTATTCTGTTCAACAGAATAACATGAAATAAGTCTGGGTTTGAACCAAGTTCTGCAGTTAATATATTTTGTTGTCAGATTTGTTCATGAGGACTGCTCCAGCTATAGAATCTGGTCTGTTGTAGAAGTGTGGGGTTTTTATGTTTAGAATTGCTTTTTGTTCTCACTTTTGAACATTAGCATGTAACATCTGTGTGTCTTTAAGATCCTGAAGTTTCTCAAACAAAGTTGAAGTTTGCAACAAGAGTCATGTCAGAAATGCTATCTAGATTAATTTAAATATTTAATTATAACACATTGATTCAATGCCCTTTGTAGAAAACTGTTTTGATAAAATAAAAGTACCTAACTGTTGTCACAGTAAAAAAAATTGGTATTTTAACATAAAATTTCTTCATGAGGCTAAAAGTGTAGCTCCATTGAAACAAAACATTTCCCCATTTTATTTTTTTTTGTTTTTGTTCTCCCCACTCTCCCAAAACTTTGGAAGGAAACATAGCTTCATAATCTTAAGGTTTCCTCATTTTTTTTCGTGTTTTGATAGCCTTTCTAATGTGCATGTCATGGTTTGCTTAGGGTAGGTTGTCCAGAGTTTTTTTTCAAGGTAACTTAAAGCAGAGATTTTAAGCATATACTGGTGTATAGCTTATATTGTGGCTTGTATCTCAATTTTTCAAAACACCAGCTTTTATAACAGGAGGCCGTGGCCCGTACTGATTGTTATCTGGAAACAGTGGCTAGAAAGAAGCATGTTCTCTTGCTTGAAACTTTGCAGTAGTGTTTGTTTTTTGGGTTTTTTTTTTCATTATTTCCATTTTCAGGCCAGCTGTTTTGAGTGTCATGTAAGAAACCACAGTCTTCAGACTACACTAATGTTTTCCCAGTGTGTGGGTACCATAGTGATGACAATTGGGCTTTTCGCTGTGATCCAGAGGTGATGCTGGGAGCCAGCGAGGGGCTTAGAGCACTCTGAAGATGCTAGGCTTCTTTATATGTTTTTGTGTGTCTTGGGTGGAGAAAGCTACATGCAGAAGTTCAGCCTTGAAGTAAAGAAGGTTGTGACTGGTAAACTTTTCTCTGGAGCAGAATAGGTTTGTTTATCTAGCAAGCTGGACATGGTAGTTGAATTCGTTGCTGCCTTTAGTGCCTTAAATTGAGAAGACGCAGAGAAGAATTGAATAATGTGGCTAAATGCACTACAGGCGATTGGATGGCCTTGTATATTTACATTTGACTTATTATAGTATAGTCATTCTTCTTCGTCTTCTAAAATTAGCAAAGCACAGCACAATTATAATACTTTCATGCTTCAGGATAGGCTTTGCATTTCATTAGTTCATTGGTTCTTACTTATGCTACGTCAGTTCAGGAAGAAAAATGTTAAACTGGAATAACTTGTTCTGAAAGTTCAGTACAAGTGTGTGCTTTCTTCATCTCTAATTTTGAATCTCCCACCTCTTCTCTTAATGTGAAAGTCTTTTTGCCTCGTCCTCTATGCTAAGTTGTAGACTTCACCACGGAGCAGCATCAAAGCGGTTTATTTGCCTTCAAATATATGTATGTATTTGATTAGAAGTTTTTGGTTGACACCCCACTAAATTCTTCTTTTTTTTTCCTCCTCCCCCACGCAAATATTTTTAGGGCAAGATTTACGGGTAAAAATAGTAACAAGTTAGAGGCACCTCGCCTTAGCTTAGTTATGCTTTTCATTTGAAACTGGTGTTTGCGGATCTGTGAGGTGTGACAGCGCTTGTCACCCCATGGGCTGATGCCAGGCCAGCAGCACCATGCTGTGAATAGCTGCTGGCCAACGGGCAGCTTCTTTCTCACCATGTAAGTCATGGCCTTCAGTGATGGTCAAGCACAGGGGTTTCTAACCATTCTGGGAGGAAATTCAGTCGGTAATCTGAAGGCAGGTTTTCTTCTTCCTAAACCCTGTCCAGTGTAGGGCTGAAGGCTGCTCCCTGCTCCTCCCTGCTAAGGCCTCAACGAGGCCTGGTCTTACCCTGGTTGTCACCTTCTGAGGGGACCACCACACATCTACAGAGTGCAGCCAACTGTCCAGAGCCCCTCAGGTGTCCCTGCCCACCTGCTTTGGGCTGGCATCACCCATCTGTTTGTGCACCTTGTCGTGCTTCTCCCGTCTGGGCTGGACTTGCACTTTGCTGGTGGGAATGGCGGGTGTGGAAGGTGCCCATGTTCCTATGGGAAGGTAGGCTTTCGTGTTTATCTTCCTTTAACACCACTTTAAAGGTAGCCGGCAAGGAATGCACGCTCTTTAAAGATCAGTCTTGTAGTATTTTTATGGATACTTTGAAAGGCAAAAGAGCGTTCAACTGGGTTAGCGGGCAAATAAATGTATGTGGCCCTGGGGCCTTGTGCAGTCTTTGAGGGTTGTGCTAACACACCTTTCGCACAAAACCAGCAGGATGAGATAGTCAGTTGTCACATTTTTCTTCCTTCTGTGACTTGTTGCAGAGACTGGAGTGGAAAATGAAACACTGGCTCTTCAGACCACTTTCCAGAGTGTGCAGGCATACTTCATCTCGGTGTCGTTCCTTGCAGTTGATGTTAATGGAAGTAACCTTTTTTTTGCCACACATTTTTCTTGTTCACAGGCTTCTGTGTGACCTTGTAGTGAAGTCATAAAAGCTTGAATCTTTGCTATCGCAATCCTTGCCATAGCAACATGCGTCATAGCTGTATAATTATTTATTTAATGGGTTTAATTATGAAAACTGGGAAAGGCACTTATGAAAACTGGATCAGGTAAGAAAAAAAAAAAAAAGCAAAGTTTTAAATAATAGAAAAAAACCTCACCAAACAGAAAACCCTACCACTTTCAGAATAACCTGAGACAGGAATAAGTACTGGAGCCTTTGTTTTCAACTACTTTACTTTCTTCCCTATTTGCCTTTTCCTCCCCTTTTTTTTGTGTGCTGTGCAAGAACCATGCAGCTGCTTCAGTGATTTTTTTTTTTTTTTTTTTTTTACCCTCCCGTTTGCAGACCTATAAATACACTTCCTTTGTCATGTTATTTCCTAAGAGCTTTGCTTCCAGATAGCTTTGCTATTTAAAATTTTTCATCTTGGAATTGCATACTATCATATAAAAAAGAATTACAAATCCTAAACCCAAATGTTTTTATTAGTCTTTACATTTCAAATTGTCTACAGCTTTCTCTTCTCATGTTCAGGAATCAATCTTGCTTTTGACAAGCCTTCTCAGAACTATTTGCAGGAATAAAATCTAAGTAATTAAGAACATTAGAGACACTAGTGGGCTTAGAGTAGTAAAACTGTTTGGTTTTTTTTTTTTATAACCATGAGTGGTATGCTCTGGAGGATTGCTTCATTTATTATCGTCAGTGTATGCACCAATAGCTACATGATCTGCAGCATCTTGCAGTAGTATACTGGTGGACTGATCTCTGATTAATAGTTGTTCCTTTTCCTTAATTTATGAGGGAAGAATGAAATGAGACAAATAACTTTATTGATTCCACTTCAGAGTTACTGACATGTTGTGAATCTTTCCATTTAAATCAATAAAGATACTTTGGTAGCCATTGCAGAAAAAATACCTGGGCTTCAGGCAGAGATGCCCTTTCCTGTGTCTCTGCCTTCAGGCTGCACTGGAGTCTTGAGTGAGAGTGGGAGCATCAGAGCAGGTCTTGGCAGCTTAGGATTTTATAGATGGTTCTTGCTATAAGTACATTAAAGGCTGGTTGCGAAATATGACTTGGTGACAGAGCAGTGAATTCTTAATCCAGGATGGGGCTAGAATTTCAAATTTGTGAACTTTTGGCATGAAGGGAAGGGTGGGGGTTTGGAAGGAATTTCGTTAGTTGGATCGTGATATAAAATGCAAAGACTTCTAACTGAATAACTCAAAAACTAACTTGGAAGACCTTTTCTGTTGAAGTTATTACTTGACTCAGAAGCTTTCATTAGTGAATATTCCCGCTCAGGCCTGATGCATGGAAGCAGAATTTCCTTTTTTTATGTGTTTGGTTGGGTTTTGGCTTTTTTTTTTTCAATGCTGAAATGTGAAACCTTTCCTGTTGGCATGCTGGCTGACTTAACTGCTTCTTTGGTAGTGTTTTCTTGCTGTGTAGGAAGAGGAGACATCCATTCCTCTGCTGTCTGCAGAGAGCTTTGTGGGACATAATATTTTTTTTTTTTTCCCTTGGAAAATTACTTTTTCATGTTTTATTCCACAGATGTGATGCAAAGCTGTGTATAGGACTCACAGGCTGATAACTATGTTGGAAGGAAAGCCTTGCAATAATTGTTCCATAGGTTTCATTTCTGTTCTATCTTCTTGGCTGTCCATGGAGTTCTGCATTTTGGAATTGCAATGCTTATGAGAGTGCCTTAGTCTTGGCAGTTGCCTTGTGGCATCCCACTTCACAAGAGAAATCAGTGAAGCTCCTTTGGGTTAAAAACAGGCTAAATAGTTCTAATAGTAGATTGTGGACTGTGGAGTGCTTGCTGGTCCAAATGTCATGTGAGTGATGGATACCCTGTTTAATGTGTGGCTGCAGACCACCTGATGACCACTTCACTTGTCCCCTGGGCTACAATAGTGGAGCCTTGGAAGTACAGTTCTGCAGCTTTGTGAGGTTCCCTGACAGACTTGGTGGCGGTCCAACAAAGCATACTTCTGTATTCCTAATTAATCTCTACCCTGTATTGAATCCAAGCATAAATTTGACATTCACAATACTACTCTAAGTTTCTCTGGGCCTTGAAAGAAAAAGCCATACCAAGTTAAAAGTCCTAATGCAAAGGTATGCAGAAGTGTGTATAAACTTGTGAGGAATACATCTGTCATTCTCTGCAGCTGTTTTGACCTAAACTAATGCTGTCTCCCTTAGTCAAGTATCCAAAACTTGGAGGAAACTTGAAGTGGAAACTCTTCAATTAAAAGTAAGAGGAGAGCTCCCATTTGAAATCACTAAACTATATTGTCAAACTGGATAAGCAAGAGCTGTCTGAAATTTTCCACAGCATGTTGTGGGTATTGTCACTGTTGCTGAGGAACTCAGGACATCTTATTGGTGGCTGCTTACCAGGGCTCAAAAATTTGTTACTTGGGTCTAGTGCAGCCTTTGCATTTGGAAAGGCAGGTGAAGTTCTGCCAGTGCCCATTCTTCATAAGCTTTGCTTCCTTTTTCTGGAGCAAAGCCATTCTTCAAGTCTGTCACCACCCAGAGTTTGTAGTTGCTATGGGAAAATATGTGTGTATGTGTTTTTTTGTCTGGAGCAGAAATGCAGCACATCCACAATGGAGCTCTTCACTGTCTTGTTGAACGACATTTTAAGAAAAAATGGTTTTTGTAGAAAAAGATACGCAGACGGACTTCTTTCTCTGCTGTTGCTTATCTATGCTGGATTCCTCTTCTCTTGACTTGATGAATGTTTCTCCTTCAGACGGAAGCTTTTGTTCATATTTTGGGCTCTGAGTACAGAAACTTGGAGCTGGCCGGCAACAGCAGAAAGGCTGTGCTTTGAGGGGAGAGGTGGTTTACTGGGAGCTTTAGAAGTGAATCTCCACCTGGTGAGAAGGGAGTGGCGGGAATAACTTGCACCCAAGAAAACAAACAAAAAAACCCCAAAAGCAATAGGAGAACTTTGTTATGTTGCAGTATCTTCCATCTGCCCAAGGCAAGGTCACTAAATTCACTGTTTGCTTCCATAAAACTTTCACTTGGCGTGGGAAGCCTTAGTCTTATAATTCAGAAACTACTGAAGAAAAACTGTCTCTTCCATTGCAGTTTTAATCTTTTTTTTTTTTTTTCCTTGCCTGTATCTTGACAATTAAACCATGTTTCTTCAAAGGAAGATCAGATGTTCTTTTAACGTTGCAGCAAAACTGTACCACTTAACTGTGTTTTGATGCATAATGTAATCAGCTTGATTGCTTTTTAATATGTCATTCAGCCCTAAAGTTGCTGTCAGCTGAGCTGAATCTGTTCTCCTGGGGAATTTCAGTAATACTTTCTAGTGGATCACAGCACCTGATCCTGACAGTAACAGGGAATTTTATTTATTTATTTATTTTTTGCAGGGCTAAATCTGTGTCGCAGGGGTAAATGGTGACCTTACAGGAGAAAGCTGAAGCAAGCTGGGGGAAAAGTGCTGGGTTCTTGGTCTCCTCCTGCTTCTGCAGTGGTGAGGGAAGGACTGAATGGAGTTAGGGCTCTCTGCAGCTTCTGTACCAGGCAGCACAGCTGCAGTGTTGTTTGACAGGCCTAACTGATGCTGGGTACATGACCTTGGAGCTTTTCTCAGGTGGAGAAGCTGAGGGGGACAGAGGTGCAGCCTGGAAGCTGCTGAGAAGTCTTTCTTCTTGGATATTAGTTGTGCGTGACTCATCATGGTTTGATCGCTGCAAAACTAGTACTAAGCTGTAGCAGCTTTAAATGCCATTCTGTTTACTTCGCAAATCAGTGCCAGGTTGCATTAAGAGAGAGGGTTTTCCTTTTTGAGTGTTTTGTTCTTGGAAGGCTTTATTGACAGTATGAGGTGTGAAAATAAGGCATGCATATGGCTGTGCTTTTTTCTCCCCCATCTGAGTGTGGTAGAATATCAACTTTAGTATGAATATAATGTCAGTAAAATACCAGCTGGATGAATGTGGAACCTTTTAATGTTATGCTTTGTTGATTAATTGTGAACTAGACAGGTTTGAGTATGATGGTTTTTGTTGTTCTGTTCTGGTCCTGAGACATACAGGTGCTTCCATTTCTCCTTCACTAACAGGAAGTGTAAAAAACAAACAAAAACCCCAGAACAACAACAACCCCCCCCCATGTGGGCTCCTTAAAAACCTGCAAGTGACATAGATAAGAAATTGTTTTGCACTTTCTGTGTTTGCTTGCTTAAGTGTGCTATTATAACTTAAGCATTCAGAGAACTTTCTCTCAACAGCAATGTGCCTAGTTTTCAACTTCTGTGGCAAGATGCCTGGCTGCAGCTTGAATGAGTTAAAAATGGCGAGTAGCTGTTTTTTATATATACTGGGGGAAAAAAAAATTCTGACATGAAGTACTTGTGAAGTGTCCTTAAGGGGGGGAAAAAAAAAGTTATCGATGTGGGAGTGTGAGGAAGGATTAAAACTGAGATAGTCAGTAATGCCTCTCCCCTCTTTTTAAGGAAAGAAGGCTTTCCAAGTAACACTGGAGAAAAGAATAAATAACACTAATTAGAAAGACTTAAAGATAAAAGAAAGAGTATCAGTTAAAACAAGACAGCTCACCCCTTCGGGCTGATCCTACACTGCATGGGACTTTATCTTATGTGAAATACAGATACTAGGTTCTTACTGATGTGTCTGCTTCTCTGGTCTTTCCTCCTCCCCTCTTTTCTCTCTAGAAAACTTCTTGGCGAGGCTATCGATGCAAATTTGACCTTTAAGTTTTTGACTGAACAGCTCGTGTATCAGGAAATAGCTCAGAATGTGCAAGATAATTTATTGCAGGAATTTAGTGCATTTTATCACTCTGAGAAACTTTCAAGGCCTTTTTAAAATCCATCTCTTTAATCTTACCCTTTACCGTGAGGAGATTCTGCTTGTCAAGTGTCCACACGAGATGCTCGATCATGTGGCTGCTGCACCTTGACATGCCCACTGGAGTGAGGATGAGGAGGCTGGGTCTGGTGGCCTTTAAAGACCTTGATGTTTGAACAGTGACAGCTACCCAGCAGGGAGGGGGGGATGTCTGTCTGTCTGGTTTTTGTTTTGAACCAAACTGTGGTGCGTGTTAGGTGGCACAGCAGGTGCTGGTATCAGTTAATGCTCCAGTGCAGGTTCTGCGTGAGTGAGCGGGTTTCTTGCTCAGCTGCCTCTTGGCAGCTGGCGGGGGCTGAGCAAAGGGTGCAACCCCCTCCATTTTCTCTCGCTGTCCCCTGCCTATCGCTTCTGTGGCCGTATTAATATGGAGCAGTTGAAGTCACTCGGTTGGCTGGGGGCCAGCCTGTGCTCTATGTGCAGCTTCTGTGAAGACCACTCAAACGCGCGGAGCGGTGATGTGAGCCAGAGATAGAGAGAGGGGCAGCGCCGAGGGAAAGGTATGTCTTGTCTTTCTGTCCTGCCGTCTTCGGCGTATCCAAATCCTCCTCGTGCGCTTGACATTTCCTTTCTTCGCCTTACTAGCCTCCCTTTCTATCCCATTGGGATAATTTTACTTTCTTTATGGGTAGACAAACTGACGCTGTTTTGTAAGCTAATGGTCTGTCTCCATTAAGTCATTAAGCAACTGCTTTTCATTGATGAAAGTCTCATTCGACAGACTTGGCGTTTAAGGTCAGTAGACTATCTCTGTGTAACAAAAGGGCAGGTGTGCAGCTATAAGCGTATCATAAAAGCCAAGTATTTTAAAACTGTGGCAGGAGTTCCTTTGCACATCATTGCTACTGGTACAGTGAATAGAAGTAGCAGCTCAGTTTGTCTTGAAAGTTTCTAGATTTAGCTTTACTTTTGGAAAAAGTCAAGCTTTTGCAGCCAAGCTTTTTATCTAAAATATTGTAGAGGTTACTGAACTGGTGGAAAAAACATGTGAAAACTGAAGTAAACTTGACAGGGTTCTTGTGTCATTCGATAAATCCATTTCACAAGCCTAGAACTTGGTATTTCTCTCTGACTTTTTACTGGGATGTAAAGAGACTTTACATGTGTGGTGAAACACTAACTGGATTTACTACGGTGTTTAATATGCTTTTCCTTTAAACAGTGTTGGTCAACTTGTAGAGAAAGCAGTTCCTCGTAATCCTTTTTTATGAGCTCTCCTCAAGAGCTATAATAACAAAAGGGAAAATTCCACAGAAAGCTAACAAAAAAATCCCTGAAAGGTTATGCTTCCTTAAAACATTTAGCTTGGAGGGGAGAAAAATCCTGTTGAGGGTTTGCTAGCCATATAGATTCTCATAACTATCTGAAGAAACCTCATGAACAATTGAGATTTAGTCTTTGCTATTAAAGTAAGCTCTTAAAACTTCTGTGATACTGTAGTAATTTGTGTTTGTATTTAAATCTGTGTACTACTAGCTTACCAAGGCTGTTGCGAAACATCTTGTTTCTTCCCTGTTTCTTCAGATACATCAGGTAGATGTATCTGGCAAGTGACTCACTCCATGCTTTTAAGAAAAACCCTATAATAGGCAAAAAGAAAAGAAGGAAAGTGTATTTTGGAGATGTCCTGCACACTTTGTTGCTCTCCCTGAGAAGAACAGACTTTTTTTCCC
>JAVSBS010007796.1:63650-73770 GCA_033124195.1 Coracias cyanogaster | reverse complement strand
TGCTGTCATGTTCCAGGTAGTAGTGTTCTCATACTGAAAATAAACTTAACCTTTACTCCTAAAAGCAGAAATAGTGTAATTGTGCTAACTTTGCTTAAAAGGAGGAACTTTGACTATGCCTTCAAATTTACCCAACAAATTACATAGCCGTAACACTCACACAAAAGGTTGTGTGTTTTTGTTTGTTTGTTTGTTTTTAACTGTAGACTGTTGGATACCTGCTGGTAAGACTGGGATCTGAGACACAGCAATTTCCACAAATCAAGTAGTATCTTATCCATGCAGTTTTTACCTGTAACTGCCTTTTTTTCTATAAGGCTTGAACAAACACTTTCCTCTGGCTGCGTTTAACTATCAGATAAAAGCACAGGAGAATAATTTGAAAAATATGTTCTGACTAGCAGGTTTCTGTAACAGCACATATGAAATATAACTAGGCTTTCTTACTCAAGTATCAGGGTCTGATAGTAATATAAAATGGGGATATCTGTAAAGAGAAGTGAAATAGTTTCCAGTCACTTATTTCAGTGTTACTTAGTCTTTCTGTATGCTTAATAAAAAGAAATAGAGTATTAAATGTCAAAGCAGAGGGAACTGGGGACATGGCAAGACATTTCACCTTTTCAATCTGTCAGACCAGATAGCATAAAACTGAGTGGTGGAGCTCTCTTGTGGTTTTAAATATTTTTGTGAGCATGCCTCTCCTTGTGTATATACTAAAAAAAAAAAATAAATTGTCCTTAGGAGTGCAAGGAGTATCCTTTGTGCTAGTTGCAAGTAGTCTACATACTCTTGGCATAAATACCAACCTCATTGCTTCACCCCAGTATGGATTTGTCATCAACAAAAATTTTCGTTTATGCTCTGTTCTTATCCATAATTTTTAGATTCATTATTTGTGGCTCTCAGGCTATAATTTCCTGTTAAAACACTCACATAATTCCTGTTAAGGTATTTCTTCTCATTCTTTCATGATCTAAAGACCAAGAAAGCATGATGCATGAGAGGAGTTGGTGCTTTTTCTTCAGGAATTAAGGCTTTCTCCTCGTATTGAGTCCTTTCAGTTGTTTGATCTGCAAACATGGTTTTATTCCACATTAACAGCATTACAGTGATAGGATGGGTTCTGTCTTTCCTAATGGATCCCTAGTAAATAAGATAGATGTGTGTTTCCTAGTGCTTCGAGTGAGTCGATTGTTTGATACCATGACAGCTGAGAAGTATCTGTTCAAATGCAAGAGCTGTTGTTACAGGTTGGATTCTGTGCCACCTTTTCTTGTCACTGTTGATATTCGTCACGTGCAAACCCAAAGCCAATGTGGCAACTGGAATTTTGCGCAGTGATTTTTTTCTTTTTCTTTTTTTTCTTTTTTTATCTCAGAGCTTAGTTTTGACTTGAGGCTTCTGCTGTTTGTGGGGGACTGCTGCATGTCTAAAAATGAACCATGTTTGCTGTCAAAGCACTAGCCCATAACCAAAATTTTGGAATTCACATATGTGGTTAAGATCTCTACTTTTGGACGTGAAGGTGATAGTAAGAATAGTCTTGCATTCAGAGGATATTTCAGGAAAATTCCTTGCATGTGAGGCAAAAGGAAAAGAACGGTGTTTAAAACATTTGCTTGAATGTTTTTGCATATGTATTGCCCAGTGAAGAGCCATCTACACTTTACCGAATGTGCGAAAATTGTTCAAAAAAGCATCTTATTGGATAATCTGTTTGTGGAGCTGCTGATTGTGCTGTGCAGAAGGGGAGATGGGTTCTGAAAAAAAGGGGTTTTGCTGTTTCGAGTTTTTATTTACACAGTTAATCCAACCCCTTTTTATCATAACAAGGAATACTTTGTGCGTGCTTACTAAAATGAGGATCCCCAACTTTGTATGTGGCTCAGTTTAAATCCTTGAACTATTCTTGGTTTTATCAAGGTCAAGGTTGTAAGTGTGAAAAAAGGAACAGGACAGTCTACTGTCACTAGCACGTACCATAGTAAGCTTCAGCAGCATTGAATCAAGTCGGTGTAATTTTGATTTGTTTGGATTAGCTCTTCACTGTTTTTAGAGGACACCCCCCCCAGACATTGTTTCCTTAATTTAAATTCTTTGTTATCATTTTATCTGAGTAAAACAATCATCCTTGTTAACATGAAATGGAGATTATTGTTATTTCATTATTCAGGAAGAATTTTAATTTCTTTCTAACAGGATGCTACTGTGAAAACTCACTCTTTAAGTACTTTTTTGCCTTACAGTTTTAGCTGGGCCTCCAATCAAAGTAAATTACATTAGCTTTGGTCTGTGAAGCTTATTTTTTTTCTGAATAGTTGGGACAGTGTGATAATTTTTTTTTATGACTTAGTATTCTAATAATAATGGTAGTAATGAGGGGATGATGAATTGAGGCAGTCGCCAAGAGTAACAATCAGCTTCTTCTGTAAATGACAGTCACAGTGCTGAAGTACCCCAAGAGCAGTCATAGTCTAAAAGAAACATCAGTAACAATTTAAAATCACAGTGCCATGTCTTTGTGGCATCTTTTGTTTTCTTAATGAAAGAAGTGTCATCAGCATCTTACTGGACCAATCTTATTCATCCGTCCTTGCAAATTGGTAGCAGAAGACTTCTAAGATTCTTTTGTTGGCTCTGGGATGTAGGACATAGCTAATTTGCAAGCGCCTTCATTTGAAGCTTCTTCATTAGAGATAATGCATAATCATGGTTAATGACAGTATTTATTATAATAGCGTATAGTCTGGAGCTGCATCAAATAGTGATTTGTTACTCAATTCTGCTGAATAATTAGGTTGTTCCAGTAATCACTCTGTCCATGGTTATTTCTTGCAAGAACACTTGTATTGGAATACTTCTGTCTGGCTTGTCGTGTGTGCTCTGACGTGTCCAAGACAAGATCAAGTTATCGTTTGAGATGCCTAGATGATACAAACCATCACCCTGTTTCCTCACTCCTTATCCTCCTCCTCCTCCTCAAATTCAGCTGTTTAATATTTTCTGAACCATGCCATGAAATAGGACAATTTTTAAAGAGTTCAGCCATTCTGTCTTGCAGGATCTGTGAACTAGAGGCAACATTTTCTTCTTTAATTTCTTTTACAGATGTATATTTTCTCTGAGCAAGACTAACCTTAGGCTTGTGTGACTCTGGAATGTCAGAACTTACTGAGCAGAATTTAGCCACCTCTTTTTCTATACACACCCAATCATTACCAGTGTTTTGTTCAGTTTACACAATTATCTTCTGTAGATAAAACAAATTACTTTTTATAAGTATAATTTAATAAGCATTTACACAATATGGTTTAGCTTAGATGACCCTTAATCACTTGTGATTCAGCTTCTTGCCTGAGCAAATTTGACAGTGCTTATTTTATGGAAAACACAGAAGTGAAACTTTAAAATTGGAGTGTATGTTAGCACAACTGCATAATTCAGAAAACTCTGCGTCATCTTGAGCAATGCCGGCAGGACAGTTGATTGCAGGAAGTCTAAAAATACTTTGTGTAAGTTCACTGCCTCATACACTTCCAGTGGCTGGAAACTCAAACATGTGCTCGTTAATATCCCATAGCTTGCAACTGCAGGATTTGGAACAGAGAGCCCCTCTAGAAAAAGTAGTGAAGCGTTGAATTTGCCTTTAGAGTAATGCGCCTGGGCAGTCAACTGTCTCATCCTGTGCAACGTTACTACAGTTTCTCCTTCCCCTTGTAAACATCTGGGATTGTGATAATCCTCTAGATCATCTCGGAAAAACAACAGGACGTTACACTTGCAGGAAATCAATTGTTTTTCTCCCTCTCCTTTCAAAATACATGTCTGCAAGTGTGTGCGCACCCATGCCCAGCTGTCAGGAGATTCTTGAAGGACGAGCAAGGGTTGTTTTCTTTATGATCTTAAGAGGTGCCTCTGATCAAGCACAAGTACATGGAACTGGCTTTCCCTTTTAAGACAGACTCATGAAGACAAAACATCGAAGGTACAGCCATATGCAATCTATACAAAAGCTTTCCTACAGATGGCCTCTGAAAACTGTGGCCCTAGAAGCATGTTCAGTAGGTGGTAAGGTGGGTGCTGCAGCACATCTCCCTCCAGAGCAGGAGAGGGCACAAAGCTGGTCCTGTGTAGGCAGGGCTTTTGCACAAATGCTCATGGTGTATTACTGCTGGCTAATGCTATTTCTTCATGTCTTTCTTGGGGCTGATTAATCGGTTTTCCCTCTTTTCGCAGGTCTGTTTCTTCCATGATACTTTGCACCTGGAACAGCTTACCAATGCATGTCTCTTGTTTCATGCATACACTTGAGTCACTTCCCCTTCTTCCACAAAACCTGCTGTACTTTGTGAAATGTTTTAAGTGTACGTTGAATCAAGTTAAAATAATGTGACTGCTCTGTTTGGCTTTTTGGCTGTAAATTTGCACCATAAAAATCTTACATAGCTTCAATTCATATGTTAATGAATGACTACTTGGCAATCTTGGAACAATGGTTGAAATCACTGTCTTACCAAATGTCTCTAATTTATAATTGTAAAATCATGTTGTTTCTGATGTATGCATACCATATCTCTGTATGTAATAATGTATAACAGAAATTAGGGGCAGGAGGCAGAGTCCAAAAAAGATGTTATCCTTTATTTTCCGACCAGAATCTGCACTGCGGGGATTAGGAGATATCGCAAGTTGCTTATTGGCAACACCTTAGGTCTAGGGTTTATTCTGCTGGAGCTCTGCTGCCTCTGAAGACTTGTCTAGGCCAGCTTTTTATTTTGACTATTAGCAAGACAACGCCCTGGAGCTTGTTACTCTTCAGATGGTCTGTCCCCTGATAATGGTTGTTCACTGCGCGCCTGTCTGAGAGTTGGTCAGGGAATAATATCAGTGGAAGTGATCAGGCTTCCTTGCTCTGAGCTGTTCAAATACAGTGTGTCTATCAGCCTGTATATACCCGTGTGTCTTGTCTGGTGCTGTTCGTGTAGGTTTTTCGGTACACTAGACAGGAACTGCCAGGGCAGGCTGAGATACGCCTTTTTACAGACGTGGTCTTGGCGGTGCCATACAGCATATATGTTGAGGTTTGTGGTTCTGAACTATATCCATTGTAAATCCTGTAGGTGAGGTTTGAAAGCATGCTGGCCTAAGGAGCACCTGCACTTTCCCAGGACAGACTCTTTTAAATATGCAAAATAACAAAAACACCCAAACAACCCCAGTCCCGTACGTAATGTGGTCAAATGTCCATCTCCAGAAGCATTTTCTCATCTTTAAAGTTTTCTGTGGGTGTAAGTTCCAGTACAGCTTCACAACTCTGCTTCATCATAATGGAGTCAGAAAGAAATTACTGTCAGGTGGGAAGATATTTCTTAAAACCTTCTTTCAACATTTGTGCCTATTGCAAAGCCTTGGTTAGAAGTGTGGAGCAATCTGTAGGTTCTGACCAACAAGAAGTATGTCAGAAATAGCATGTTTTTATGACCCAAGATGACTTGTCAGACATCAAACACTATTATGGTCTTGTATACCGAGCTCGAGATGATTTCTCGATATATGGCAGTAACTGGAAAACTCCTTTAAAATATTTTTAAACAGCTGCTCACAGATCCCAATTTCCTGCTTGTCTTATGCTGCAATCATTTTCTACCTGTATTTCATTCTTTTCACTGGCTCCTTACATGTGTGTGCAGTTTTAGCCTCCTTACAGAATACCTTGCACTAGGAACGAGGAGATCAATAAAAATAAGAAACTTCAGGAATTGCGTGCATCTGTTACTTAGTTTCTATCAAAAAGAAGAGTATTTCTTAGTTTAGTCCTGGTCTATTCTACATGTTAAGTCATCTGCATGAGTAAATTCTTACTGCTCTTCCTCCATTCCAAATCATCAAAAAAAATGAGCAGAAAGGTGAATAATGTCTTGATATGCTCAAGAAACTTTTTTTTTATTTCCAGGGCAACATTTTTATTTTCCTTTCTTATCCTCTGAGTACTCTTGATGATTCACTGGTGTTTTACCATGATGAACGAGTACTTGGATATCTGCATGATGCTCAGACTGAGTTTCGTCAGCGATATAGTGTGTTTGTCTGAGAGCGTGTGCATTTCTGCTGTGAATAACAAAACCGATTGTGGGAAAATAATGGTCCCACTGATAATTGAGTGACAGAAACCCAATAAAGTCTGCACTCTACTATTAGAAATGAATTCTTGCATCCTAATGCAGCTTCCCTAGGCTTTATGTGACTCTCCTACCTCGACTTACAATTGCTTTAATCTAAATGACAATTTTATAGAACATCAAACAGAGGCATTAAGCAACTTGGGATGCATGGTAAAACAAGCTTTGTATGAAGCTGATCTTTTTGGTATGTTTTTCCACACTGAGAGTGCAAGTTTTTTGACTTTTGATTTAATTAGCATTTGGATCCTTATGGAAGCTAACATAGTAACATCAGGAATGTCATTACAGATAGACCAACCAATGAATTTCCGAGTTCTAGGTTGCCTAACATCTCCCATTATAGTATTGTCTTAGTTAAATCATGTTTTAACTGGTTGTGCTAATGACTTTTTGTCCTGGATATATGTTATAAGCTGACTGCATGTGAGAAGAGGAGTGAAATGAGATAATTATTGGTCTGTTTAAGGAATATGTCCTTCCCTGCCCTCTCCCCCATGTTAAATTCTTTCAGTAGCAAGGCTGAGAGACCCTGAGGAGCGTTGAAGTATTTTTCAGCAGAAACTTCTTTGGGGGAGGTGGGAAAGAACACCTTGGTTTCAGAAGGCTATTAGCAGACTGGTGGAGTTTTGTTCAAATTTGGAAACAATATTAAATTGCTGGGTGAGACAGAATTAAATATTTAGGTCTATTAAAGTTGCAGAAGTTTAAAAAAAGGCACTTGTGCATTGCCAGTGGTCCATGCTTAAAGAGACTACTTTGCTCTTTCTAGGTAGATTTCAGTGCTATGCTAGTGGTGGAATAATCTGCTTTTATTGTTAATATTTGATACTTTAGGTAGAGTAAAACTTTATTAGAGATTTATTTCTTTCCTCTTCTTATTTCTTTTTGAAGCTAAGTCAAATACATTTTCCTTACTCTCCTCTCCTGTCTCCTTTTTATCAGTGTGGTTATTTTGATAGTATAGTGAAAGAGCCAATGCCTCTATAGAGTTGTGATTTTACGCATTTGTTGAACTGAATTAACAGTTTAATCTCTTTAAATGGAGAGAGATCAGGTTGTGTAGTAGCATGTCTACCTGTCTTGCTGTTTCAGTTGTATTCTGTTTGAGGTGTCTCACGGACCATTCAAAATTGCTTCGTAAACAGTAAGTAATTTTACTGTTTCCAGAAATCTCTTGCTCAGTAGATGGTGTTTCAGATGGGATAGGATTTGAAGGTCTTTGCTTAGCAAACTGTCCTTTGGTGTGTTTGTGGTAAAAATAAAGCTTCAAAACAGTCAACAAATACAATATTTGACAGTTACTTGATTATTTATATATTCACAGAATTACTGAGATTGGAACAGACCTATGGAGATGTCCTTCAACTACCTTGTACAAAGCAGTGGCAACCCATGTCCAGCTGGGTTTTGAGCACCTCCAAAGATAGCAACCTGCTCCAGTGTTTGATTATCCTCACAATAGTGAAAAGACTTAGGTTTAAATGGAGTTTCTTGTCTTTCAGTTTGTGCTCATTGCTTCTTGTCCTTACTGGGCACAGCTAAGAGTCAAGACTCCATTGTCTTTACTTCCACCTGCTAGGTACATATATGCATCCTTTTCTTCTCTAGGGTAAACAGTCCCAGTTCTCTCAGCCTCTCATGTGAAAGATGTTCCAGCCCCTCAATTCCTTCCAGCCTTTTCCTGGATCTTCTCCAGCATGTCCGTGTCTGTTTTGCAGAGAGTCTAGAACTGTACCCAGAGCTCCAGGTGTGTCTTACCAGACTGAGTAGAGAGGAAGGATTGCCCTCTTGATGTGCTAGCAATGCTCTGCCTAATTCAGCCCAGGAAGCTGTGTGCCACCTTGGCCCTGAGGGCACGTTCCTGGTTTATGGTC
Source organism: Coracias cyanogaster (assembly GCA_033124195.1). Taxonomy (NCBI): domain Eukaryota; kingdom Metazoa; phylum Chordata; class Aves; order Coraciiformes; family Coraciidae; genus Coracias; species Coracias cyanogaster. Next base: position 65,711 of record JAVSBS010007796.1, on the reverse strand, counting down.
AGTTTGTCTGCCATGGCCTTCCCTACAAAGATTCCATCTAGATGGCTGGCCCCTAGCATGCCCTAATGTCTGATGTTATTCCTCCCAGGTGTAGGACTTTGTATTTCTCTTTGAACTCATGAAGTTCTCATTGGCCCACTTTTCAAGCCTGTTGAGGTCCCTCTGAGTGCCAGCGTAGCCATCTGGTGTATCAGTTGCTCCTCTCAGTTTTGTATCACCTGCAAACTTCCTGAGGGTGCACTCTGGCCCATCATTAGTGAAGAAACTCAACAGTATTAGCTCCAGTGTTGGTGCCTGAGGTACTCCACCGGTAACTGACTTCCACCTGGACTTCATGCTGCTTATTACAAGCCTCTGAGCTTGGAAGTTCGGCCACTCTTCAGTCCACCTTTCTAGCTCCTTATCTAGCCAACGTTTGACTGGGTTTTGTCTATGAGGAGGACATGAGAGACACTTCCAAAAGCCTTCCTGAAATCAAGGTAACTAAAATTGGCTGCTCACCTGTAATCCCCTAAACCAGTCATTTCATCAGGTTGATCAGGCATGATTTTCCTTTCATAAATTTTTTTTAATTGGACATGGAGAGCTTTTTGCCTTCACTTGGGATGTGCAAAGTTGCTAGCCTATAAAAATGTGAAGGTGCTTGGATTGAATATGCTGGTGGAAAAGCAGAGGAGAAAATGTAGATAGTTTGTGTGTGTTTGTTGGAAATATGATGTGTTTTTTCTGGAATGTCAAATGCCAGAAGGTTACCTGTTGGTATCTGCTCCCTTAGAACAGGGTTGCTTGGCAGGGCAAGAGTCCTGAGTCAGATCCTGGCTTCAGCTGGGCCAACTGAGTCAGTGTCTTACAAGGTACTTAATTTTGGATAACAACATCAAAATACTTTTTTTTCCTGGGATTGCTGTACAGGTTTTCCCTTTCTTCTATTTTAAATTAGTATCCTGGCAGTGGATTGAGATGCTTTCAGAAGAGTTTGGAGATACTAGGTCCAGCGAAATGTGCTGACAATCAGCTACAAGGCTCTAAAGGCCTAAAGCTGCATCATATTGTGTGTGTCTGGTTTTTTGTTTTCTGTCTTTTTGGTTGCGGTTTTTCTTTTGAGATTTTTGCTTTCGACGGGCTGTGTCAAGTTTTAAGTGGTTCTGTAAATTTTCAACCTGAATAGGACAAGATTGTAGCCTTGTATGCTAATCTGGGCTCTTTTATTGATTTCCCTTTCCTCATGTTATTGAAAGCAGCTAATGGTAAAAGGATACACTAGAGAAGGTGTTTTGGGTTAGGGTGACCTGTTTTAGAGTGCCTAGTCAAGTCTAAATAAGTTTAGCCTTTGAAAGAAAGAAAGAAAAAAAAAAAAAAAGCACGACATATTAACTACGTGATCTGTGCTTATGCTTGTGCTTTTTTTTTCTAGCCAAAGAACAAAAATATATACTAAGTTTAGTTTTACTATTGAGGTTTTCTCATTAGCCTCATCTGTCAAAAAGAACAAGTTTTATTTGTACGTGAGTTGTGTTACTTTGAGGTCGGATGCTTCTTGCTTTAGTAAATGAACGGCATTAATGACTGTAACATTTTTATATCGGTAACAGTAAAGCAGCCAGTGTGCTGTGATTTGTGGGCTCCACTTGATGATAACTGGGGAAGCTTGTGTTTCAGAAAGGGCAGCTACTGATATTCTATAAAACTTTATCATTTTTATTAACTGTAAACATGTAAATTGTTATATGCTGTACTTTTGTATGATTGAGCGTAGGACGCACATACAATTTAAAAATGCAACGTGGCTCATTACCTGTTCAATGGTAGTGACATTAATTTTAGGATTAGAGTTAGCAATGTTTTCTGTACTGTCTTGGCAGGACTTAGTTCACAATTTCTTTATCCTGTGAGGTTGAAACTCTTTGCCGTTTGGTTTCTGTGTGTGGCAGTCATCTAGCTGCAGGAGTGATAGCAGAATAAGCCGATTAGCATGATTGATACTGTATGACAATGGTTCTTCAGTTCAGTATAGTTGCTCTGACTATCATTTTTTGCAAGGATCTGAGAGAATCTACTGTT
>JAVSBS010007796.1:27761-62944 GCA_033124195.1 Coracias cyanogaster | reverse complement strand
TTCCATCTTCCTGTGTTCTAAAGTAAGATTCTGGATGATGGTGTCATTTTCTTTTAAAGTCAGTGTCAGGCTTGTGCTAGCTCAGTTTTGTGAAAATCTTTTTGTTAAAAGGATATGTTTCTGCTTTATATAATTTCCTCTGTCCCTACAACAAAGGGGAATATCACAGAGCATATGACAGTTCTGTTTTTTTATAAAGTAACGATGTTTTTTTCTGAAGGTCAGCTTTGTCTTGATCTAGGATGAGGTGTAGTGAAAGTGGCACTTCTTATCTTCTCGTCTGTCCTGCTTACAGATAGTGTGGCAGGCAGCACGTGCTCATACTATAGCTGGTGTTATATAGAAATTCTGTCTGACTTAATCATACACTACTTGTTTTAAGGAGCTCATTGAAAAACATGGCATTTCAAATGAAAAGTGGTATACTTGACTAGTTGTATCCTTAAGCTTTCTTTTTGCTAGCAAGCTAAAATGAAAAACAAATGTTTCTAAATCTGGAACTCCAGTATTAAGAGTACTTATAATGCAAGAGTTACTAGAACAGAATTTGGAAGGTCAAGACTAGTATTCCGAGGCTGGCAGTTACTACCGTTCCTGTATGTGGATTTTCCTATGTTAAAAGAATAGCCTAGTTAGTCTGTCAGGGAGGACGCCTGCAAACAGAAGAAACGTGTCTAGCTGCCATTGTGTGTTGGGAGCAGTTGGTCCATTTCTGTTGCTTAGAGAAAGTACTAAATGACATTAATAAGCACATATGCACAGCCAGTGAGACAAAAGCCCAGATACTCTATTGTTTTGGCAGGGGAACCCCGGCAATATAATATCTTCTGAACTCTGTTGTCAGATGTTGCCTATTTATTCAGCAGTTCTGCAAGGAAATGATCTTTGTCAAAAGCCATTTAGGATCTGGTGTCAAAAAAACCCCAACAAAAAAGAAAGCAAAACAGACCCCAAAAACCTAACCCAAATCCCAAAACAGTAACCTGTTCCAGCCTGTGAAGAAGCGGGGAAATATGCACACTGCAAGGAAAGTGTTCTTTCATGTGTATTTGACAAAAAAATATAAATTTTTGCAAGCTACTAATGGATTATAAACAACAGTATTCTGTGAAATGTGATCAGCAGAGCAAGTACACACCAAATTTTCAGGTTTAATTTTCCTAGTTTAGTAAAAATAGCGTAACTTGATGATAGGAGACATAATCTCATGTGATTGATTATAGAATTCAAGGTTATACTGGATATCAGTGATATGCAGATAAGAGGCTGGCAGTAATTTATATGCAAAATGGAGTTGAGTTTCATCAAATTGTAAATGCTTAAGAAAATAAATGAACTGGCAAGCATTACAATTTGTTTATTGTTTTTGTTCTTTTTGCCCCCATTTAAACTATTCACAAAGCATTATTTTTGCAGTCAAGTATTTCTGTGTAGTAGGCTGAAGTGAATTACCCGAGTATTACAATAGCTGTTAGATATAGGTATGAAAATGTTTTCCATTTCAACTTCAACTGGCTCTCCAGGTGAGCTGGCTGAGTTGAAGCATATCAAGATGTCCTGTTTGGAGACCTTTGTCAAGTTGTGACATAGCCTAAGATGTTTGAGAGTACTCAGTTAATGGCTCTACTCTGCAGTTACTTTTTAGTTTATGGGCAAAGCAAGGCCTTAGTGCACAGCTGTATTTTGCCAGCAAAAGACCTCTTCCTCCAAACAGAGTTTAAGATTATGGACTTTTTCCAGTGAAACAAGGCAAGTGTTTTGCTTATGAAAAGAGGAACCTCCTTTGTTGGTATGACTGCTTATAACCCAGCTTACTCTTTCCAGAGCATCTGCCGTAAACAGAGGTGAACAAATCATAAATGAGAAATCTCAAAAGGCCCTTTTCAAAGGGAGTCGTTGGCTGCTTCATATGGTTTTCTTCTTTCTGCATGCTGGGTCCACTTAGGAAATGGACTCACACGGATGGTATCTCAGCCCTGTTGGCTGTTAGAACAGATAAAGGACTTCAGGTTCACTAAAAAGACAGTGTAAGCTTGGGAGTCTAAGCCAGGATTGTATTTGTTAGTTTGCTTTTCTTACTTCAGTTAAAACTATTTTTCTGCTTATATAGCCTGGTTGTAATACCCGAAAAATCCATGATCGCTTTTGGTTCATACATACTTGCTTTCAACTCTGTATGTGTAAATTGGATGCCCTGGTAAACAACTCTAAATAACCTGTCTCAAAATATCTATCCTTTGATTGAAATGAGGGAAAAAAAAATTATAATGCAATTTTTTAGAAGAATATTGGGTAGAATGAAGACCTGGTGTCGTTGTGGAAGAGCGCGGGGTAAGGCTGAGTCCCTCTTAATCAGAGACTAAATGGGAGATCTGAACTACCCATAAAGTATATTGGGTCCTTATTCTTTGTTCATAAACAAAACAAATAGTTTTCTTTAGAGTCAAATTGTGCTGATGGTGATTTGTGTTTTGAGCACTAATTTTCCTTTCACTGACAAAAATCCGCATCCCGTGTTTCTTTGTTTCTTTTGCCTTGAGTTAAGCTCGCTGATGGAAACCACTTGATGTATCTGTGTATGACATGTTGAGGAGCTATTTTGCTGAGGAGTATGAGCTTTTTTTTTATAAACCTTCTACACTTCTTAAAATAGTGTGTTCACAACATATTTTGCTCCTCTGTTGTTGTGCGCTGTTTTCTTCCTTCCCGCTCCCTCTCCATAACAGCCCGATGGGTGAACTCAGCAGCAGCTTGTGTTCTACCTCTTCCCTGTTTCTTTTGTAATCTGTTTGTTGAGCTGGCTGGCCTGCCTCCAAAGGTGCAGGAGTGTGTTTATACATCTAGCCTAACAATAGTATCATAACACCAATTTGTTTAACCTGGGCTGGAAATAACAATCTAAATATTGTGAATCAGAGAAAGCCCTCATTTGTATATGCTCCTCTACCCTGTCAGCTCCTTTCTGTTGTGTCTGGTAAAATCACTGCAAATTCTCTTATTTTGTGTGAGGAATTTTATCAGTTCTGTCGGTATGATGCAATACCTCTTTTAAATGCTCAGAGAAGTTCAGCTTCAAGCAGCATCACATGCTGTCATCACCTTGCTCGGGTAGAAAGTGTTTAATTTGTATGTCTAGCTCAAGCACACATTGTAGAAAATCACCTCTCTGCCGCTGTGGGGAGGACATTCATATAGAGGTGTGTGTAAGTGATAAATATATCTATTTTTACACATACACACATACATAGCAGATTATTAAACTATTCCTCTATCCTTTTATTACAGTATTTGAGCAAAGTTATGAGAGGTGGAAAGCACACAATTAATACTGGTTATCCTTATTTATTAGTCACAAAGGGAATAACAAATTGATTGATGAGCATATTTTGGTTAAGGTGCCACTACTGTCCTAGCAGTGGTTAGACTCTTAACATGCCACAGGGTCTTATGTTTTAAAGTTTATAGTTTCTGGGGAAGAAAAGCTAAGGCATGTTTTTGAACCAAAATGAAGTGATACTAAAATTTAAACACTCTCGCTTTATCGTTTCATCTTCAAAATCTTCTGACCTTCACCATTTCGCTTTAGTAAAATCTGAGTTGACTTGCCCAATCTGTTGAGATCTGTTTTTTCTCTGAAAAAAAATGATAATGGAGAATAAAAATGGACATTCCTGCTCTCCTGGCATGCCAAGCTGTTATCAAAAGTGAGAGTGTATTTGTTTCCCTGTCGCTCAGTCTTTGGTGTCCCTGCCTATCGAGAAGAACGAGTGCTCTCAAATCATGTAGTAGCTTCAGTGAAGTGGCACCTGCCTGATAGGAGCTGACTGCAGCAGTACAAATAATGTGACGTTAGTAGGTGTCTTGTCTTCGCTGTTGGTGGCAGTGAAGATGTAATCGTTCTACATCAGCGGATTCTAAAATTATGGTTTGACATTGTTGTTATTGGTCTCACCAGTTTTTCTGTCACGATTCATGTGGTGAGTAAGCAGCCCCAGCTCCACAGCTTTCTAGAAGGAAGAGGCTTGCAGAAGGGGTAGAACCCATGTGTTCACATGTGAAGGTCAGCTGAGTATCACTTAGAACAGCTGTTTAACTTTTTTTCCTATATTTTTGTCAGCTTTTCAGGCCTGGGAGGGAGGGTAGACACTTGGCTGTGGAAGTAGGGGAGTTGTCCACTTGGAGACCTCAAAATATGCACCTTACATCTGTTTAGTACTGAGGGTAAGTGACATCTTAGGAAACCTGTGAGAGACCTGATGCTGGACGTAGAAGTGCACTTTGCCAAATCTCACCTGTTTGGAACAGAACACTGTGGCCCCTCATGTCAGGGCTGCTGACAGTGCTGGTGAGGACCTGCCATGAGCAGCCCTGGCCTGGCTGGCAGCATCACTGTCGCCTTGCTGTACCCTACAGACAAGTGGGTCCTTGTCTCACACCCTAATAGAGGTGGCACCGGAATTCCTTAGGGAGGAAGGGCTTTGGGTGCCACTAAGTGGTGGGGAAAATGAGAAGGTTCCTTTTTTTGTTTGTTTGAAGTTTGATATATTGTTATAGTAGCATATCATTATTTTATATGTATGTATTTAAAATCAAATTATATCAGTTGTCTATCTTACTGTGTTCATATAAATGGTGTTGGAAAAATTTGTCCGAGGTATTAAATCTTGTTTCTGATTTCATGCCCCTTTGTGGCCCTAAAGCTCTTCCCATTTTACTGATTAACAAAATGGTCATCTTTAGAAATAGGCTACACTCTTTCAGTGTCGTTATGATGCATATATTGAAACATACTCTTTTGTGGCAAGCGTGGCAGTTGTTATTACTCGTACAGCTCCAGAATGAAAAGGGTTAAATCGTGAGTTCAGACAGAGTACCTGCTGAGGTAGGTTGTTTTGTCTGTTTGAGGTTACCAGCGATTAAAAATATTTTCAAACTGGTACATGTGTACCTTATAATTCTGTTATATGACAAACAAAATGTAGAAAAACATGTTTTCCCCTTTCCACTGTTACATTGTTCCTGAAGTGCTGGCAGTAGTGAGAGCTTCCAGTCCGTAAACAAAGTAGATGCTGTTTAGATGTATAGAGAGCCAATAAATAAAGTAACAGGGTGTCCAGTTTTAGAGTTCCTTTGCTGCCTGTAAATTAAAAATAAAACATTTTTGTAGTAAGTGACACTAATTATGAAACTCTCACAAAAAGGTGTAAAAAGTGGTTGGATAATGCAGTGCTTGCTTTTCATGTCAAAGAGCAAGGCTTAAAAAGATGAAGTGCTTTGCAAGCCAGATAAGATAAAGGGACTATAACACTTGAATCTGCTCAAAACTACAAAATAAATAATAAACATCTGATGGGGTTTAAGTTCTCATAGCCGTATTGGTGGTTTAATGATAGATTTTGTTTAATCTGTTTTTAATGTTCTCCTCTATTCTGCAGTGGGATCTGATAGAAATGAAGACATGAGCAATCTCGCTCTACTGAGCAAACAGCAGGCTAATTGTTGTTCACTTTTTATCTAGTGCACAGAGGAGGAGGGGAATAGTTTGATGAGATCAGAAATTCTAGGCAGTTTTTATTTTCTCTGATTCTCTTAAGTTACTCATCAGAAGGATGCTGTTATTAAAAAGCATATCAACAACAGAAAAAACTTAACCCTCCAGAAGGATAAATACTTGGAAGAAAACCTTCTTAGCACAAGAAGGTGGACATAAATGGTGATAAAGTGTCTCAAGTTTCTGGACATTTCCTAGATTATAAAGGTGATCTTAAAGGGCTTTTTGCTTCATCGTGTTGTTTATTCAACAAAATGCCTGGTGTGAGAATTGCCTTTTCTGTGCATTTAATGCCATTTAAATTATTTATCCTTAGATGATACCAAAGATGTTTGTATTCATCATCTGTCCAGATGCACCGTGTGACTTTTCCCATCGTGCTTAGATGAAGCCTTAGATGTGGGATGTTTTTAACTGAGATAAATGTGAAATGCTGGCCGTTGGGTAAACTAAATGCCCTTTGTCTATTAGGTGGTGAGATGTAGAGAGCTGTTCAGCTGGGAGCTGCAGCACAGCTGTGGTAGCTGGCCTTGGACGTTAGGCCTAAGGAACAAATTCCTGCTTTCATGATCTAGCTACATAAAGATATTCTTATTTTTCTGTGTTTACTTATTGTTGTATATTTACAGCAAAAGAATATTAGTGTAAATGACAAGTGCTGTGAAGTAAGAGTTCTTCCAGCAATTGTTGAAGGAAATGCTTCATTTTTATATAAAATTACATGAAGCTTCCTATCTTTTCACTTAAACTAAGCATGCAAACTTAATACAAGGTGAGTCTGGTAAGAAGCATGATTATATCTGTCACCTTCTAGTTGTTTTGTGTGTGTCCTCCCCATCCCATATGCTACCTTCTTAATTGTTTGCGTTTTGGTTTTTTTTTTTTTTTTTGAATGAAAGCTTCATGGACCCTGGAGGTTGGCCATTAATTTTAGGCCATTGTGTGAATGCTAACTACTTAAAAATAGTCATAGAGCCAACCTTGCTTCCTCTCAGGGTTTATCAGTTGGAAGCATCTTCTTTTTATCCTATGTGCAAGCAAAGAACTCTCTGGATTGATGATTTGATCTGTATAATGGAAAACCTAGGCAGGATATCCTCCCTCTGTTATTCCTTGGAGTGATGGCATCAGGTTGTGTCTTAAAATGGGGGAAGGGAAAAGGAGGATCCTATTAGCAGACAAAGTGGTTTCAAGGGACTCTTAAAACTGCAGGCTTGCAAAGAACCTCGCATTTACTCTCTTTGTTGAACTATTTGTGCTTTAAGCTACTATTATAACATGTCAGCGGTGGCTTCTGCTGCTCCGCTTTAAAGCGTGCTCGTGTGCAATATGGGTGTCTTCTATTTGGAAGCTGTTGTGGATACCGTGCTAAAATATATCATGAGGGGCTTCTCTGTAGTTATTTTGAGCACTTGCAGGCCTTAATGAAATGCTGCATTGACAAGCTAGATCCAGTCTTATCCTGTAGAAATGCAGCGCCTGAGCTTCCCCTGCCAATAAAAGAGTATTTCTAGTGTAATTCCATTATTACAATGCTCTTAAAACCAAGCAGCACCTAATATGCAATAGGCGTACAGTGAATGCTTGATCAAGCGTGCGCAGGGGGTAGCAAACGTACTCAAAATTATCTTGGAACATTATTACGATCTTGCATTTTGACATGGTTGTAACTGTTCCTCTAGAGTACTCCTAGCCTGAAATTTTGCTTGGCTGTTTACAAGGCAGAGGACACTGTCAGCTTTTGTAATTGTGGAAGAACTCTTAATTTACTTGTCTTGTGTTCCGGAAAAGTGATCTGTTTGAAAAATGACACTGGCTATTCCCCTCTCTGTTGTGTTTTTTGGTTTTTGTTTTGTTTTGTTTTTCTTTTTCCTCCAGAAAACACAGTATAGCTCTTATACAAGGGGTGAGTCCCTCTCTGAGTTAGTTCATTCTGCTCTTATCTTTGTGACCTGTCTGTGTTGTGGTGTAACCGCAGAGGAGGAACCTGAGGGCTTTGGGGAAGGATGACAGAGACAGGATGTGATTGTGGGTTTGCAAAATAATAATCAGCCGGTACTTGGGGCGCAAGATGAAAAACGTTAGAACTAATAAAAAGAAGTGCTTTAATTGCCTGTCTGGACTTTGGAATCTGTAACCCTCAAGTATTCATGGCAAGATGTTAGTACAATTTAAAGCACGTGAATTTTTTTACTGGTAATGAAGATATCTATGGGGTCATTACTTGTGCTTTTACCTGGAGATCCTTTGTTCTAGACCACGAAGTGCACCTTAGCTACTTAGAATTAGCAAAGGTCTTTTCCATATTATCAAATTGTTCTCTGACTTTCCATCACCACGTTTTTTTAATATTTTTAACTGCAGTGCTTAAATGGACTCCTGGTTACATTTCTTACCAGAATGTCATATTATTTTGAGACATGTAGTTATACCTATGACTGATCTAAAAGATGAGATAAATAGACAAATTTACAAAAAAACCTCCAAAACAACAAAACCAACAAGCAAGACCGTAATGCTGAAAAAACTTGTACTCTTATTGTTTACAGTGTTGGAAAATTAAGTTCATTGTGTATAATGACCTAATGACTTTGACTTAAATGCAGAATCTCAACATATGCAAGAATTTGTACCTCTGTGTTCTTCACAGTGTTTCACAGTTTTTTAGCCTTGTTCAACCTCAGATCTCCAACAAATGTTGTAACTCCATGTAGATAACGTGTTTTAAGCAACTGTTGAAAAACCAAAGCAAGGGAAGTTTTTCAAATCTTAAGCCCACCCCTCATGTATTAAATCATCCGAAATCTTACAATTGCTGTTATTTTCAGTCTATTGTGTCTGCTTCCTGTTGGTCAAAGGTTACGAGGATAGGGTGGTGTAGAGCGAGGTGGGAAGCCAGCAGGAAAAAGAAAGCTTTGCTTATTTTGTGGTAGACACAACCACAGAAATGGCCAGGACATTGCTTAAATTTTCTGAAGACTTGAAGAGGTAAACTAGAAAGAAAAACCAAAACTGTTCTTGATGTCGTTTATTTTTCTGCTCTGTAACTTAGGTAGATGGAGAATGAATTGGAGTAAGTAAACAAGGGGTTTCCTTAAAGAATGTTATCTTTTTGCTTGAAAACTGTGTTTTATTCAAAAAGAGGTGTAGCTTTTGTTTTGATTTACAAGCTGACTCAGTAAATTCTGTTCCTGAGGCATGAGGCTAAAACTCTACCTGTTTGTTCACTTATATCAGTAATTCAAAAAAAAAAAAAAAAAAAGACAGAAAAAGAAAGTTTTATGCCACAAAGTAGAACTTCTTGTGATGTATCGCTTTAGGACATTACAGGTGGACGTGGGCATGCGTAGGGGTGTTAATACAGCCCTCTAAAGCACTTAGTTTATCTTAATATTTAAATCGTTATTGAAGAACCATCTGTAATTTCTCAGCTGTTAAAATACTGGCACGGAGCACTTCAGTTTTGTCAACAGGGAGGCTTGCAGCAAGCTGCCGTGAGCAGAGGCTGCCTGGCCAGGGCTTGGTCCTGGCACTCAGGTTCCTCTGGCTGGGCAGCGCAGCCGTCGTGGTAAGCAATTGTGGCAATGCCGTTTGAAGGACTTGGCTTCACAACAAATCTTGCTTCAGAAGGTTGCTCTGAGGTGGGGAGAAAAAAGATACATTAGTTGGTTGTGATGGTTAAATTCTACAGAGGTGTTGATCCTAAGAATACATGGCATGAGGGTACTGTTGCAACCTAGGAAACAGTAGAAAACTTGTTTTGTCGGAGTTTATGAGAGTGAGAGGAGCATTTTGTAAGCTAATCAAAGTAATTGCACCAAAGCATCTTAATTTTCTGGTATGCTGGTGTGTAGTTAAATTTGTTATTGGTATGTGATGTAGCTGATTTTTAAATTCCTTAACTATTTTGTTACTAGCGGTGAGTTATTTGAATCTAAAAAGTATATTTTGTAGTGTCAGGGGGAAAACAAAAGTTATACTAGAAATTTAATTAGCTTAGTAAAAGCAATTTATATCATATAGATATTTATATCATATAGATATTTATATCATAATGTCTTGCAAAGAATTTTTTGTCTTTGTGCTTGTTTGTTTTGAAACAAATTTTTCTCTGGAGTTCTTTAGGTCAGTTTGATTCAGAAAAACCTCTGCTGAGCTGACTTGGTAAATATTCTCAGTCATGTAAAGTGTGAACGTATGTATCGGACACAATGCTGATTTTTACCATAGCCTTTACTTCTCTTAGCATCTCTTCCTGCCGTATCTGCACGCGTGGTTCATGCATGTTGCAGATCTGATGATTTGTAATGGAAACGCTAATAATTTGGGTCCTAAAATGTAAACACTGAGCATGCCCTTGCTAATTCTTCCCCTTTCCTAGAATAAGGAATTCCTTGCAATGCCTCAGAGTATTTAAAAAGTACTGTGTTGCTTTTCCCTGTAACACCTTGGCAGAACAATAGATTTCCTTTAGCTTTCCCTTTACTGTGCCTGAGTAAAGAGGCTTGATTAAGTGTTGGTCCTTTCATTGCTGTAATAGTGGCTGACTCATTTACAAAAGAGGCTTCTGCTTTGGTCTACAGATCCTTAATTTACAAAATTGTCAGCTGGTGTACAGTGTTGCTCTCACAAGGAATGGATAGGGATGGAGTGTCAACGTGCCCTAAATTTAATTTGTAGGGATTATTTAAAACGTTGTCTGGAATTTCCTTTGGAGACTTTTCCGCGTGTGTTAATGGATGTGTAGGAGCTTCTTTATGCACACAACTAGTAGCTTAAACCAGGCTAGTTAGTTGGGAAGCAATTTGTAGAAATTATGGGTTATCTTTGCACCATCCCTCTTAATTCATCCTTCCCTATTGAAGTTGGAGAAGCTGCTGCTTCTGTAGTTCAAATCCCCTTTTGTTTATGGGGAGTACAAAACACAGTGTTTAAGCCTATGAATATTTTTTTGAAGAGATGATGTGCAGAATGCCTGGCCTGTCATCTGTGGAAGTAAATCTCTATTTTGTATGCAGCACGAGCATGCTTGAGTGATCCAAACTTGAAGCAGTGAAGCGTATGTTGTACGTTTGTTGAAACTGCAATGTCCTTTAAAGGATCCAAAACAGTGTCAGGGATTGCATGTTTCCACATAGTCCTCGTGTCTCGCTTTTCCTTCTGTATAAGTTTTTCACAAATAGTGAAGATGGATATCTACACAGTCAAGGGAGAAGGAAAAAAAGGCAAAACTCTGAGTGTGTACAAATTATCACAAGATAGCACAGGTTTTGTGGTCTGGAAAATGGGCATTTTTCACACCTTGTAAACACCACTTCAGAATGACTAGGAAATAAGAAATGAGTAGACAAAAAATATGGTGAAATATTTCATCCTTGGCCATTAGTGAGAAAGCAGCTCTTGATGTCAATGGAGTGTAGGCTTGACCTTTCAGCTTTGGATTTATTGTGTCTTTATAAATCCTACATTTTTTTTATTTTTCTCGGTATTGCTTTCACACAGCTTTTGCACAGTGTGCACCCATGAGCTCACAATAGTGGAACTCCAGTCAAATAGCACAGCTGGTGTCTTCTCTGAGTTCTCTTCAGGGAGACTTGTCAGCACCGTAGTAATCCTTGTGATAAGTAATCACAGAGTCATAGAATGGTTTGGGTTGGAACGGACCTTAAAGACACTTTAAAAAAAACAAGAGCAGAACCTACCCTGAGTGTTTTCCTTTCTTAGATTAAGACTTGTGGGCTAGTGACTTCTAATAAGAGCTGATGAAAGGAGTGAAACAACTTAAAAAAACCCAAAACAACCAAAAACAAACAAACAAAACCCCAACAAATGACAAACAATGCTTTGTCTGGTGAATACACAAAACCATTACTTTTAAAATAAATCCATCTGGTGGAAAGTCAAGTTGTAACTTGGTTGAGTGGTTATAACTACTATCAAAAAGGCTGATCTTTAGGAGGAATCTAAAGGAAGATGTCATGCCCTTGCTTATTGATTTGGGGAGCCTTCAGAAGTTGAAGATGAGAGATGTGAGAGAGAAGGAAAAATTAACTGAATCTGTTATTGGTGATGGAGCAAAGCAATAGGAGATGACTTGCAAGAGGGAGGGAGTCAAGTAAGTGCTTTGACTTTAAGAAGAAAAAGCCTAAAAATAGGAAGAGGCTCAAAAGTGAAAGAAAGCAAGTGGAGAACTTTAAAAAATGATGGGGTCAGAATGAGAGAATGAAGATTGTCCTGGCAGTTTTTGAAATAGGATGGGTACCGGAAAGGCTAGGGAGGAAGATCATCAGAACATGCTTGTGATCAGAGAGGAAAAAGAGCAAATTTTGGAAATGGTCTGCGAAGCAGGGCAGCAAATCAAAGACCATGTAGACGTGTGGGTAAAGGACCTGTAATGAATATACTTCTCCTTATGATGTGACAAGTGTTTGTGGTTTCGTTGCTGACAAAGCAGGGAGAGGAGATGGCAAAGCTTATATCTGTGGTAGGGAACATGTTTCTGGCAAGACTGTTAGGGAGTTATGTCTTAGCCATGCAGGGTGGGAGGTGTGAATTAGAACAACCAGAAGCGATAAGGTGAGTTTGCAAGTGATCAGAAATGGCAGAGTATTTATAGGCACAAGAAGTTGGTAAAGGGATGTGGGAAGATAGAGGGATGATCTGGTCACTGGTCCTGCTTGGAGACTGAAATGAGGGCTCAGGTCCTGGCTCTGCTGCAGCACTCCGGATCAATTCTTTACCGTGAGGAGATGATCATGTTGATAATTCTCTGGTGTGCAGGAGTATGGCAGAAAGAAATTTGTGCTTGCCATTAGAAAATTTCTGACGTACTGCAGAAAAGCACTTATTGAAGTGAGTGATGCCAGCAGTCCTAGTCAGGTTGAGTTTAATGTGAATTAGACGGTAGAGACCTGGCTGCACAATTACACCAGCGTTAGACATAAAGCCTTAAAAAAGAAGTCAAGAACCGCCATGCAAAATGGAAAAGACTATGAAAATATTGAGTTAGTTTTAGATTCACAAAATAAAGCAGCAGCTAGTGCCATGATTTCAAAATCATGTTTTGCACCTTTTTTAATGCTTTAATTAGCGGTGTAACACTGGGGGACTAATTCACATGCTGAAACATCAGTTATGAAACAGTGCTCACTGTAAATGTGTGTGGAAGTATTGTTCTGCTGTATTTTCAGTGTTTTCTTTTGTTTATTTAACAAGCTAAAGTTAGAATCGACAGCACAAGACTAGAAAATGGTGACAATAGTTTGAAAACAGGAAATTTTGGCCTTGTGTGTATTCGGAACAGATGATCAGGATGATGGCCAGGAGAGTGGAAACTTCCACTGAGACTGTTTTTTCCTTATTTTGCTCAGTGAGAAAAGATGGTGCTTCCTGGAAAACAAGTCTTAAGTATTTAAAGAAAGTCATAATGTATTCAGTATTTTCCTTGTATCAAATTTGTTTATTTTGCAGAAATCTGTTTACACTTCTCAGTATTTAGCACTACTAAAAGTGGTATGTTTGGGCTATTGTCAAACCTTGGAAATACAGTTTCTGCTGTTAGAACTGAGACACTAAACATGCTTTTTGGTGCTCAGTTTAGTTGTTCTGTCTTACATTAAAAAAAAAAAAAGAAAAAGAAAGGGCATAATTTCATTTTTAGGCATGAGGATGGCAGTTGCCAGTATGTTATGACATTGGCTTTCAGAATTAATTAGTAATCACATGTTCTTCAATTCTGGTGCTCATGATATGGCTTTTTGAAGAAAAAGAAAAGTTTAAAGATATTTCCAGAATGTGCTTCCTGAAAAACACTTCTTAATTTATTTCCATGTAAAAATATACAGGTGTCAATTTCTCTGGTAATCTGTTGAGCTGAATTTTTGAAATTTCACCCTGTTGGAGTTAGTTCTGCAAGCTGGAAGAGCAGCGAGTGGAAGAAGTTAAGTTCTGTACTTGAAGTACCATTACCTAACGTGACCTCTTTTGGCTACTTCCCGGCAGTCCTCCCAAATACGTGCCTTGTGGGATGAAGCTCATCAGTGACAGTTGTCGCTGCTCTATGCCTACCGCAAACAGGATTTAAAAAGAAGCATGGTGTGAAGGGACACTTGTTTGTATTTCACTTGAGGTTCTCATGGGCTGCAGAGCACAGGTTGAACACGTGAGTCGGGGCAGCTGTGCCAGAGGTGGGTTTGTCTCCTGCGATGAACAGGACACTAGAGATGTGGAGGTAAAAAGGAGAGGAAATACTCAGCTTCTGTTTGTGATCCTCCTTCTTTTTTGTCAAGGACATGTAGCAATTCCACTGTTTAACCTTTGCACTGGAAAAAAAAATAAAGGGAGAGGGGAAAATGAAATAGATGGGAGAAAAAAGCATAAAGAAAGCTAAGTCTTGATCCCAGCGGACAAGTGAAAGGACTTCAACGGTGGGTTCAGGACTTAAATAAATGTCCAGGAGAGCATTCTGAAGTGACCTTGGGCTGTCCATTTTAAAATTTTTTCTAAACCATACTTCCTCTGGTTCATGCTCTGCATGTCTTCTACTTACTGAGTTCTTTTGGAGCAAGGAAATGTTGTGTTGTGTGTTTGTAAAACACCAAATGTTCCTTTGGATCCTTCCCTGTGCCTCTGCATAAGTCACTTTTTTCTTCCAAGTCTTAGTTGACTTGTCCGGGAAAGGAAAATGCCAAGTACTGCCCTTTTAAAGTACTCTGTGGAGTATGGAGATGAAAATGTAAGCACAAATGTCTGCATGCTTCAGAGATGAGAAAGAAGGTCTAAGATTTGTAATTTTATTCCTGGGTCTCCTGGTGATACCTGGGGGAAAGATTTATTAGCAGTATTCCTGGAGTGGGATGTAAGCTATACCCTCTTTGGCTTAGCTGGTGCTTAACAATTTTGGAGGGATTTCTGGTTTTGACTGGATGCTACCCAAGAGAAAAAAAAAATTGGTAAGTGTGCTAGATGAAGAAAATCAGCTTTAAATAATGTGAGGATTATGGGTAATAATACTTAGCAAACCAGAGAGGGACAATTGACTAGTATATCACTAGGCAGAGTTACTTCACCATATGAGAGGAAATGGTATAAAACATGGACCAGAAATAATTGGCCTTGGTTTAACATTTCTAAGCTTTTATTTAAACATTTCATGTAATTGTTTTGGCGTCTTGAGCAACAGCTTGAGGGGATCCAAATGGAAGGTGAAACCCTTTTAAATATAAATAATCTGTTCTTTCCTGCCCCTTCCTTCTTCCTTTCCCTCTCCATTTACACATACATCCCCTATTTCCTACATCTTTGAACTATAGCCGGCATCTGAATGAGGTACCTCTCAAATATATATGACGGAGGGAAAAAAAAAAATCCATAAATGTAAAGATTAAGGGAGGTGTAGCTACAACTTCTTGAACAGATATACCTCTTGTAAGAGGATTATCTTGTAAATCCCGTGTACTGCACAGAGGTTTAGCTACAGTCTTAAAAAAACCCAAACAACAACAACCAAACAAAAAACCCAAATGAAACAACAAACCCCAGCACTGCTAAATGATACTTTCTGCCAATTTCTTAGCTGATTGCCTCGCTTTTAAATCAGCAGTTAGCATATATGCGAGTGGAAAAACTAATGGCAGGAACTTGTTTTTGCTTTGTAACCTACTCAAAATACTGTGTGAAAAATGCAGAATTCCACTATTCCTTTGATCGTTTGATGCTCTGTGGGTGAGCAGCTTGTCACATTTTAGACTACCTCAAAAACAAGCAAACAAGCTTGTTTCTATAGTTATGATGGTCTCATGATACGATGGTCTCATGATACGAACAGGACAATGTTTGGCAAGAATAGTGATGTCCTATGTTGGGCCAGCTGATACGCTTTGCAGCTCAAAGGAGAAAACAAGCTGAGAGGCACACAAGGCCTTTCTTAGAGTGAAACAAAAGCAGCAAACCTCGTTAAACCTTGTTTTGTAATAATTTACAAAGCCTACACAGGCTTTAGAGCTTCATTCCCATGACGTTTGCCGTACTGCACTTTTTAAAGGAACAATTTTACTTCTGAATTAGGTGTTTGATCTGCGTGCAGTGTTTTGTAACTAGATGTAGTTAATTTGTAAAATATATTTTTTCAAACCCTATTTATATTAATAACATATATTTTATATATATGAAAAAAATCTCACGCATAGAAAAACCCACTTGTTCTTGGATTTGCTCAAACATCTTCCAAGAATTGAATTATATTGATATTGGGACAAAATGTTTAAATGCCACACTGGCTATTTTTTCGACTTCTCAAATTTTAATGCAGTTGACTTTTAGCCCGAAAAACCAGTGTTTGATAACATATAGCTGATAACAGCAGTAATATGACAGATAATTAGCACCTGGGATTTGCCTGTGACTTAAACTAGTTGCATTTATTTTTTGCAATTATCAGAAATGATCTGTAACATGCTCTGGAAAAGAAAATCCAACATTTTCAAACAAGCATGCCCAAAGGGGTAAAAAGAAAAAAAAGATTAAATGTGCGTAAATACATACTTGCACACGTGCACCCTCTCTTTTAGAGATTTTTTTTTGAAAGCTGTTACTGAAGAAGCTCTCTTCCTTACACATATAGCACAATATTCTGTACTTCAGTGAGGCACTATACAGCTTTCGTTACAACGACAAATACTGAAATGTTAAAAATAGATCAAGCTTTAAGAATCCCAGATATTTTCAAATAACAAAG
This sequence comes from Coracias cyanogaster, assembly GCA_033124195.1. Lineage (NCBI taxonomy): Eukaryota > Metazoa > Chordata > Aves > Coraciiformes > Coraciidae > Coracias > Coracias cyanogaster. The sequence goes on along the minus strand of JAVSBS010007796.1, from coordinate 46,658 downwards.
AGTGATTTATGTGGGCTCATTTTGCACTTTGACAAAATATAGAGGCGCTTTTGTACTATGATTAGCAAGGGTGCTGATGTCAGTTCGCTTGTCTAGCTTTAAGCTTTATTCTGCTGCTAAATTGTGCTTTGTACTGTAATCCAGAGAACCTTTGTATCTGCCTTATTAGTGTGTAGTTTATGGAATTGCTTTTGTTTTTGAATATAATCTGTGCCAGTTTCAGTGAGTGTGACTCATTATATGACTGAAATAAACATTCACATATGCACTATGTGAAAACTCTTCAAAAATAGTAGCAGGTGCTGGTAGGCTAAATTCAGTGTTTTAAGTACTTTATAGTTGCTATTTTGTAGCCTAAAGGGCTGAAAGCAAATTCTGTTTAGCTGGTTGATTTTTCTGAATTTTGAAGAGTCCTGTTTACTCATTAATGTTCAAGAGAGATTGTTGGGATTGCTCAGAATCTTTTAGTCCTTCATATAGTTCTAGAAATAACATTTTAGAAGAGGCATGCTTGGCTGATACAGAGTTTTGATTTTGTTTGGTTTTGGGTGGTTTTTTTTTTTAGTTACGCAAATCGTGAGACAAAATGCATTGTGCTTCTCCATTTCTCATGTCCTTCTCCTATCTCTAATCTATTTCCTCCTGATTCCAGCTTTGAGAACTTCATCTGAATGACTGAAGGCTGAGGTTAAAGATAAGGCTAGTTTCTGAAGCAACAGAGCTTTGCAGTTTGGTTCACAACAGTTATCTGTGATCGACCTTGTCTAGAGAGAAACTCTGATACTGAAGTTTCCTGTTATCCCAGCATCTAATTTGTCACTTGATTTGGAAACAGGAAACAAAACAAACTTTGCCACCGGTTTTGGGTCACTGTTACACAATACTTACCAGCTGCGCCACTTGAACACATTTGAAATCTAAATTGAAGGGGTTTCATCTGTTACTTCTTCGGCGTCTGTGTTTTGCTGTTCACCCAGTTAAGTTTACTGCTACCGTGGAAATAGTTGCTTGAGACCTTGACTTGATTCACACAGTTCAGCATTTAAAGGCAGATGCCATGTTCACAACTACAATAAATATACTAGGTTTATAAAGTATAGAAGTTAACTTAAAATGAAGTAACTTTTAGAAGCTTGGTAGCTGGGGAATGGATCGTTAACCTTAGTTAAGCTGTCTGACGTTTTTTCCTTTCTCCTGTTTTCTGTACTATCATTTCATAATAGATTCCTAAGCTTGATACCCAAAAAAGGCATGCTCACTTGACAATGAGGGGTTTCTGAGTCTCTGGTGCAAAGATGACAGCCCTAGTTCAGAGCTGGAAGATGGCAGTGCAGTTCTTGCTCTTCATCCTTCATGTCCTTCCTCCAGTAGTTTGTTTGAAGGCAAGAGATACATAAAAATTAAATGGAAACACTCATGTGCCTCAAGAAATGGGTCTGAATCTTTTCCTAACAAATAGTAAGAAACTCTTTCCTTCAAAGCTACGTCCCAGTGTGTAAAGGACATCACAAGTCTTGGCCTCTTCTGGAACCATCCTTGCTGATTCCTTTCCTTGGTTAGCATGCAGTGAGGGCTGGTCAAAGGAGAACTTGCTCACCTGTTTGTTTTGGTTTGTTTTTTTAATTTCTTCTGTTGTGTGTTTGTCCTTCCATAGAACAAGATTGTCGTGCTTGTTTGAATGTTTGTTGTATACAAACTTTAGTTTCTCGGTTGGAGTTAGCATCTTTGACCAGAACTATGCTAGGTGATGGAGGCCCACGGGAGTGAAAGGCAGCTGGAGATTAGTTGAAAGATGAGGCAGTTTAGTTGTGCTTTATCTCCCAGACCAGCTTCTTTTCTCTCTGCAGTTGCAGGAAGCAACTGCAGAAGCAACAAGCACGGCATCAGATTGTGAAATGTATTACTTCTGTGGATGTACCTTCTGCAGAGACTCTTTTTTTCATGTGGTAGAACTATAATGTTTGGCCGTTCTTGTCATCCCCATCTCTCTAATGGTTTCCAAAGTAATAATGTAGCTGTTTTTCTATAAGAGGTACTATTGTAGAAATATGAGGTTCTGAGTGCAGAGTTCCCTGATACTGGGGTGAGTGAATGATGTGAGTATTGTCTGTTCCTTAAATGCAGGTCGCTATTGTTGAGTATCAGCGAAAAATTTAGAGTCAAAATGCATTAGCCTGAAGCAGCAGATATTGGAAACAAGACGCTATGAAACACTTAAAGATATTATTTTGTCTTCCCCATGCCTATATTACTTTCCTTCAGAAGTTTTTTTTATATGTGCCTTTTTTTCCCCTCTCCTGGTCCCCGTTCTGCCGCTCTCTCCCTGCTTTTCCTTTACGGGATTTATCCTTTCTCATTTTGTAAACAGTGATTTAATTATATGCCAACTTCTTAAAAAACAAAGATTGAAACCATACACAAAAGTTAACAGTCTTTAAGTATGATTTCTTCCTTCTAATTTTTCTCCATTCTTTCTCTCCCCAATTTTCAGGCATGGAAGAGGAGATGGTTTGTGCTTCGCAGCGGCCGTTTAACGGGAGATCCAGATGTATTGGAATACTACAAAAATGACCATGCCAAGAAGCCTATCCGAATTATTGACTTAAATTTGTGTCAACAAGTGGATGCTGGATTAACGTTCAACAAAAAAGAGTTTGAAAACAGTTATATTTTTGATATCAACACTATAGACAGAGTTTTCTATTTGGTAGCAGACAGCGAGGAGGAGATGAATAAGTGGGTTCGATGTATCTGTGATATCTGTGGGTTCAACCCTACAGATGAGGGTAAGTTCTGTTGTTTTTTCTGAGAAAGCGCAATGGCTACATGCAAAGAATGTTTCAAAGATCAAATGACTATCTTTAGCTGGCATATGTTTTAAAACTTATATGCATTGCCCATGAAACTTCCTTGTTGCTCTGGAAAAAAAGTAAGCAGAACAGAGGGAGATATTAAGAATTTGTTACAAATGAAGCGTGCCATAGAACTTGAACGATGCTCTTCGGTTTTGCATGATGCTAGATCTTGAGAGCATAGGAAAAATTTTTAAGTAAAATCATGCAAAACAGAAGATCATCATAATCATCAAAGGAGTCCCGTTTGATATAAAACCATATGGTTATGCAAGCAGCAATGAGTGCAAAATGTCAGGTTTCTAATATTACCATTTCTCCATCTGCTTTGCAACTTGGGGAGAAAAAATAATCCACCCCCCCAGTGGCCAAAACAAAGGAAAAATAACCTGTAGTTCTCCACTATCCAGCTCTAATCCTACCGAAACAGACATTGTGTGAAAGCAGCTTGTAGGAGACAGGATGGTGCGTCTTAATTCCTACAAATACCTTGTGGCCGTGGCTTGTCCTGAATCCATCCTTATTTATTTACTTATTATTCCTGCATTCCTTGTGGAGATTAGTGAGTTGCATGACTTGCTGTAGCTCTGTGCACAGTCCCAAGAAAAGATTAAGTAGGAGCGGTAAGAGGGTTATAAATAAAGCATGCCTGGCTAAAGGGGCTGGAGGTAAATCCCCTATTCATGTAGGATTGTGGACTGAGGGAGGTGGGGGAAAAAAGGGCTTGCAGCTCTTCTACTCTAGGCACATCTTCAAAAATGACTGGAAAATATTGTTGCTTTCTGAAGAGGGGTCCTTTTTTTTTTTTCCTCTTTATTGCAATTTGGAACTAAAATTTTGTCACGAATACTTCGTCTATGAATTACCACTCTAATAGCGAATTCGGTGAAGGGTACTTGTTTTGACAGTTCCAGCATGTTTTTATGACATCCTGAACATCACCAAGACCACCCACAGCATGTTTCTAAGAGCGGTTGCCACGTGATTCAGTAGTCAGTCTGCTAGGCATCTGTTTCATACGGGAGAGAGGTAGGCAGGTGGCTGCATTTCTGTGGATAATACACGAGTGCACCAGTGCAGCCATGGGCAGGAAACACTCAGAAGTCACTTGTTCTGGGGACAGACTAGGAAGTTGGGAAGTAAGGAGGGAATGTGTTCACCAGATCTCAAAGGAGCACGTTCCTATTGCATGGGATGGAGAGGTAGGGTCTCCTCAGAGCCCCGAGCCTTTTCCTTGCTGAGAGCTTGTGTGCTGCTAATCCTGAATTTTCTGCTGATGTTACATCTTCTGTTGAACTGAAGAGGAGACACGCTATGAATGCGGAGGCAACTAACTATGCCCTCACTGGCCGTTTGCACCAAACTTGGGTTTTGCTTCAGTCCGTTTGTATCAGTGACTTATCCCCATGATACTCTTACTGCATGTTTCATCTTCAGCATTTTAGCTTTGTCAGAATTATCCCAGCACCTTTACTTTACATAACTGAGAGCTGACAGTGCTGTCTGTTTTATAGGTTTAGTGATGTCTTGCCGTGCATTGAGGAAGAATTAAAAAAGGAAAATCAGTTGCTGAGTGTCTGTTTATTGCCAAGTTCTTATTTTAAAAGCTAAATCTTCCTACTAATGGAAGAGCAAGTCATAATCGTACTTTATGAAATCTGTGTTAACCTACAGTTTATTTGGTGAAGTTCAGGGATGGGTGAAGTTCGCTGCAGACAATAAAAAGCGCTGTTTTAGTATGGGACTAAACAAAAAGAGGTTGATTGTGGCATAACCAACCTTCCCCTTAGCCTATGGAAGCAGAAGATGGTTTTCTTTGAAGCTGGACAAAATGGCTCTTGCCCAACCAGTTAAGGGTCTTGTTATGAGGGAACTGTCGTTGGCATCCTTTACTTGATCAAGGACCGGGAGCACCACTAGCCCATGGATCCTGGGGGTGTTTGTTTGGAAGCTCAGTCCATTTGGCTCCCTGGATTTAGAAAGAAAAAAGTTGAGATCGTGGTAGTAGTTAGTGCTATTAGAAAATTAATATGGAGTTGTTGTTTTGGTGTTGGGAGGAATGAGGGAGAAAGAATTAATCGTAACTATGGAGAGACCAAAAAAACTAAGAATCATTTTAGACTAGCTCTGGGCTGCTCCTTCCATACTTAGTGAAGGCTTGGAAATTCCTGTGGTGTGACGTTTGTATTTTATTCCTTTTCTTAAAAGTAAATGTTCACAGCAATTTCTAATGCTTTGTTATGATCTTCCAACTAGAAATTGATTTAGGCGCATGAAATCTGTTTATTCTGGAGATCTGCAATGTTACATTTGTATTTGGACAGAGTAGATTTATGTTCTTTAGTCTTGTTTACAAGGCATTGAGTCTCCAGCTTTCTGATTGCATCATAGTATAGTGTAATCTGTAATAATTGCATTACAATTACATTATATGGCTTTTTATAAGGATTTCCTTTTAAGGAAGGGTTTAGAGTGATTTAGGCCTTTTGAACTTTACAGCAAGATGGTAACATGAAGGAAATACTATTTTTAAAATAAGCTAATTAATTCTTCTACTGCTGTAAAGAAATTTCTGGGTACTTTTTATGTTTTCTGCAACTAATCCTCCTTGCTTTCAAATGGTAGCTGTAAAATGTTTTTCTGTAGCATATTTTTAAAATGCATGTGGGAGGAGTTTCACATGAGCATGGGTTTTAGTTTTACCGTGAGTTTCATACTGCACTTTTAACATTTGTATTTTCTCTGTAGGGTTATAATATAATAGGTCATTTAGAGGTTAAAATGTAAGCAGTGCCAATGTTCTGTGCACTTTGAACTCCAGTAAGAGAAGTTCTGAGACAGAGAGACTAAATGGACATGGGAAATAACCTTTCTCCTCAACCTGGTGCTATGGAGACCTCACCTGAAATACTGTGGCCTGAGCTTCCAGAAGGATGAGGATAAATGTTTGAAGAATGGTAGAAATAGAGGAAATGGATTTTAAGTGATTGATGAGGAGAAAAGTTGAAGGATTTGTTTTTCCTGGGAAGAAAATACTGAGGGAAGAGCTGACTTTCAAAGCATAAAAAAGCCAGGATAAACAAGACATAGATCAGTTGTTATCTGAAGAGAGAAGTAATTTGTTTCTCTTTTACTGAGTGATATAAGGATAAAGAAAAACCTTCTAAGGATATTTAAGCACAGACCGTGAAAGCCCTTCCCTAGAATTCAGTAGGCATCTGTGATGAATGTTTTATACGTGATCCAGCTCCATGTTTCTGTAATTTAGTGAATTACGGTGCTTGGCAGAGAAGGGGAAGGAGGAAATAATCTTACTATATGCAAACATGTTACTTGCATGTATTCATTTAAATAAAGATAGCAATAACAAAGTAAACCAGAAGAAATAGCAAAGTAAAGCAGAAGAAAAAAGGGAAGAACAAGACATTGAAATTATTTGTGTAAATATAATCGTCAATTGCATGTGGTAAAGAAAGTTTCTCTTGTCCCAAGAACCATACTTTTGAAAGAGCTACAGCTTGTTTCGTACACAACACTTGCAAAGTTTGCAGACTTGCTTCTCAGGTCTTCTGCATTTTGAACACCAAAAATATTTTCAGGTAATTTTTTAAAATTGTGATCTTATAATACATGCACTGCAGGTTGATCATAGCTTGAGTGCAATGCCTGTGACTGGCAGGATGAACTCCATCCTCTGATCCTGACTTTTTCTGTTCTCTCTAATGTTGCGTGGTCAGGCATCACTGCTGCTACGCTGTGTGGAGATGTCCGTATTGGATCAGGATACCCCCGTGCTGCCTGTACCACAAGCATGGAACAGAAAATGGGCTCTGCCACTGAGAACTTACTATCTGCAGTAAGAGATAGTGACATAAGAGCAGAGGCATGGGAAGAAGTGGAAGCAAGTAAAATGGTTTTGACCATTGTAACAGAGAAGTGGTCTTAGTCCTTCAGCTGTTGGACCGTTGTTTGAACTCTGGAGTTCTAACAGGAAATTTTCAGGGGGTCTTTGATAAATATAGTAGACAGTAGAGGTGTTAAGGGTGCCCTTTCTGCATGAAGGGTCTGCCTTTAGGAAATAAAAAAAATGTTCTTCGTTGACAGCTTTAGCAAGTAGACAATAGAGGATGGCACACTTGGCAGATCAGAATCATCATCTGAATAACATATGATGAATATCATGTCATCATAGAATCATAGAATGGTTTGGGTTGGAAGGAACCTCAAAGATCATCTACCTCCAAATCCTCTGCCATGGCAGGGACACCATATCAGAGGCATTGTTCGTGAAAGGGCTCTAAAGTGAGGAGAAATAGCATGAGTTTTTAGATAAAGAAAGGGAAGCTACGGAAGAATGTAGAGATAAGTACAATGACAGTAATAAGCTTAGAAGTGTTTGCAACAAAATTGCACCATAGAGATTATGTACTTAATGACTGGAAGGAAAACATGAGGGTTTTTCAAGGGTGGAATTGCTGAGAGGAAGGCGAGGATGGACTGTGAAGGAGTTGCAAGATTTCATCTGGCAAAATTGCAGAGGAATAATAAAATTTGAAGAAGCTGGACCACAGAAGAACCTGAGATTTGGTAGAGGTGGTAGCTAGTGGCTAAATAGCTGAGTAAAAGGTCACAAAGGTGAGATAATTATTGCCTGTTATCCAAAGGAGAAAGACAAGACAGCAGAGACTAAGCTGTTAGTAACTTCAGATGATGTGGTAAATGGATGAGGGTGGCTAAATTGAGATGATGAGTAGAACACAAAATCTGCAACAGTAGGTCTTCTCTTACAAGTATGTGAGGAAGAAAATACATATATTAAAACTATAAAATTTACTCTTAGGAGTGCAGTCAGAATGTTAATCTTCAGTAGTTGGGTTTATTATCTTAAGCTGCCAGCTGCATCTGGCAAAAATTTGTGTGGACGGTGAGTTGACTCTTCCTTGAGGAAAAATAAACTAAATTTAGCATGCTTATATTAACTCAATTTCCCCTGGTTCCTGCTGGACACCTTTTGTGGCCTTAACATCACCTGATGCGTTGCTAGAAGGGGATTGCAAGAAGGTGGGTTGGAAGCTGTTCTGCAGATTGGTAGCTCTCAAGTCACGAGGTGCTGTGAGGCAGTATGTGGAGCACTGAAAATCTCCTTGAAGCACAGAGGTGCCTATGGTTCCCAACCCAGCTGGGTCAGCTCTCCATGTGGCTAGAGCGGCCTGCTCTGCTGGGGAGAGCTCTGGGCCCTTTTAGTGAAGAAAAAAATAAAAACCCAACCCAAATGTTCTAATATGGTGCGCTGCACTTCTTCTCTTCACGAGCACCTGGAGAAAGTTTTTCTATAACAGGACTCCTTGGTTATTTTTCCTGTGTCACCCAGTCTCTGTACCATCTGAAGATGGAAAGAATAGGCTACAGATGTTTCTCTTTTTTTCCCCTTTTGAATGAATAGTCTTCAAAAAAAAATTGCAGGTGGAGAGGGGGAAGAAATTCCGAGTGGAAATGCTTCTGGTATTTTCAAATTTTAAATGAGTAACCAAAAGTGCAGCCTTGAATTACGTATGAGCTACAGATACTAAGTACTAAATTTTAGATGTGAGCTCTGAAAGCCAGAAACTTCAGCATGTGATAGAAACTTGGAACAGTCCATTCTGGTTTGGATGCAGGAGGTTGGGTTGCCCTGAGCATAATATAGAATGAGAAACTATTCTTTGTTGGTGTTCTTGTATAGAGTATCATGTTTACCTTCAGACAAAGAGAGATACTGTGAGATTACATTATTTATATTATTTAACTGAGAGAACAGACTTAAGAAATGCACAGGAAAATCTAATGAAAGTATTTTAAAGAATTTTTGCTGGGTGTAGCAGAAAAGCTCCAAGTTGAGGCTTACTGCATAGATTTCATACTGACTGTAAGATGATCACTTTTGCCGAAAACCAAACCCAGAATAACGGCATCATGCATCTTCTGCGCTGGATCTGGCTCACATCTCTTGAGTGTGCAGACAGAGCAAGTGCTTGTTTGCCTGTGCCCATCAGCGTACGTGCTCCATGTGTGCACACGCTTGCATGTGGTCCTTTGATTCCAGGATCTTTCACTTGAGTCTGTGTAGATGCTGACACCAGAGGAAACTCCAGCAGTGTATTTCAGGATATATCTCATTACATGAAGCAGCACAGATGATGACTTAGCAGACTTAATTAAAAAAACAAAACCAAACCAAAAAGTCCTTTTAAGGATGAAAGTGAAGGGGTTTTTTTATTATGGCTTTCTTTTTTCAAGCTTATTACTGTACTATTTTCTTGGCCATTGGTTGTTTTAATGATAACATCTGCATCTTGGTAAATGGTTTGAATGAAAAATCTCAGAAGAGGAGTAGAATCGTGGTTGCATATCTGTTGCTGATTCACTGTTACAATGGGAAAATCCCATTTCTATTTTAGTCTTTCTACCTACGATTGCAAAGAAAGCATTTTCTTACTTTGATTGCAATTCTGACATTTAAAAAAAAAATGCTTGCTGTAATGAGGCTTCTATGTTTTGTTCCCGATGAGAACATTTGAACTATTTACATAATTAGAATATTAAAAGACTATATATCATAATGCAGAAAACAATTTAACTTTTGCTCTCATTTAAAAATAAAAAAAACCAAAACACAAAACCATCTCTAAATGCAAACTCCCACACTCAAATCTTCTCGATTGTTTATAAAGCACAGACAGAGGAACGTGCAGAATAAAGAAACTTTATGTAGTTAAGGAGGAAGAGAGGGGAACCTTCTATTATTCTTGTTCGGAGAATGCTTTTATCTCATTAATTTCATGATTGTTTTATTAGTGAGGCAAATACAAAAATGGTTATGGGGGAAAACATATAAATTCTAGCAAAGATTATGCCCGTAACTGCTCTTAACAAACCAGCTGAGAAAAGATAAAACTCTTACCCTGTTTTGAGAAAGCTGCTTGTTCTAACTATAGTGAATGCAGGAATTATAAAAACAAAATAGGATTCTTGTTACGCTCATTTGCATGTTAAATATTCTGGATGTTTTTCCAGCTCCCAGTTATTTCAAAGCAGTCCGAGTGTTTGAGCTCTGGGAACAAACCAAATTACTTACCACGCTCTTTGGTGTGCAGATGACCCCTTCCCTAAAAATCTGCTAGTCCAAAGTGGAGCAAGTTGATGATTGTACTCTTTGAAATCATAATAGGCTGCTGGGGGAAACCCTTTTCTTCATATCAGCTTCTGAAGTACATGGCTAAGGAGAATATTTGAGGGGGTACAGATAGGCAAGCAGCATTCGTTTAGTGCAGTGATGAAGGTCGTTAACAGTAATATTTTCTTCATAGTCAAATTTGAAATAGTTTGAATGCATAAAGCAAGTAAGAAGTAGCCCAGCAGTGAAGTGCTTTCGACCAAGCTCTTTAAATCAGGCATTAGCCTACACTTTTTAACACACGCAGAATGCCTGTATGAGGATGAATTTCAGATCAGAAAGATGGTATTTTAATAGTTTAGTGCTCTACCCACTGGAAAAAAAAAAAATATCCAACCAAACCACACAACAAGCCCCCACAACAGATCTGTAGGAGGACTTGGGGAGTTTGTCAAGTGTTATCTGTGTCAAAATAAATGAGGCGGCTCATCACAAGGAAAGTATCCCTAATGATCCATTAACATTAATGGGCTCCAAGTCCTTGCTCAGAGAAAAGATCATGAACCTTCTGGACAGTTGGACAGTGTCACCTTTAATACTCAGTTGCAATCAGATGGCAGATATTTAGGATAGGAACCCAATGAGTTATTCTCATGTCTTTGTGAATGAGTGTGTCCCAGACGTTTTGTGCATTTTATGCAATAGTTTCCCATTTCACAAAGGAATTAGTAGAGCTGGGAAAGGTGAAGGGAAACCAGATCTAAAACGAAATGGCTTCTGTACAAGAAAAATTAAAGCAGCAATTCAGTAAAGCTGTGATGAAGTTGGGTAGTTGGAAATGGGGATTATGAGTAGGAGGCAATTGCTCGGTTTCTCTGAAGATGGAAGCTGAAGGATACCAAGTGAAACTATCAGGCAGCAGGTTTAAAATAAAAAGAAGTGTTTTTATAATGTGTGGAGCTTGTTGCCACAGGACGGTAGTAGAGGTAAAAAATATAAATTTACTCAAAAAGGGTAGGACAAATTCAAGGAAAAGTTTCTAAGAAGCTAGTCAACATGGGCTGTGGATACAGCCTCTTCACTGGGGTGCCCCAAAGCTGTAGAGCTCCAGGAACTGGGGGTGGCATGGCAGGCTTGCCTTGCTCCCTCTGCTCTGTCTGTCTGCAGTAGGCCACCATCAGAGATGGCATCACAAGCTCCAGAGACTACAGATTGCATATTTAGCCTAATGGTCTTCCCCACCTTGCCTCCTTTGACCAATTAGAGTTATAGCTAGCCATTAACTTCTTTTTGTTTGTCTCACACATGATTTTTTTTTTTTTTTCCTTATTCCCCCAAGAAAGTAACTCTTTCTTTTTCCAAACTTGGTTATCTTTCAAGCTTCTTGAGTTTATTTTTCCCTGGAAAGTTACCCTTGAGTCTTGTTACTCTTCCTGGGAATGCTACTGCATGGTTTGTTTAAATGCATCAGTCTCACGTAGGCATGCATCTTACTATATACCTGTTGAGCTCTCCTAACTACCTGTGGTCTAATTGACACACCCATCTTCTCTGGAAGCTCCAGGGATGTCCTGTTTGATTTCTTTTTTCCCCTTGTGTGAACTTGGCCCCAAGCAGATCTGATGATGTGAAGGTCGTACGTAATCAGTGACAGTTGGGGTGGGGATTGTGGTACACTGAAGCCATTGAGGAACTTGTCTGTAAGTGTGGCCAAAGAATGATAGTGTATCTGGCAGGAAACCTTTCATCTCTGCTGTCTCTCATTCCTCAGTTGTGGAGGGAACACAACAGAGAGCTACTTGTCCTTTCTCTCACTACCCCTTTCCAAGGAGCAAAAAATACACACCTGGTAGGTCCGTTCAGGAACCTCTCTGATCCTCCTTATGAAACCTCAGCATTAGGGGAATGAAGAACTATCAGTAGGTGCTTCAAATAGATTCCTTCAAGTTCTTGAAATTCCAAAATAATAGAAAATTGTTCATGTTTTAATATTTTGGCATGTAGTAGAGAAACCATTTTGGTTTTGTGTGCGTGATCACTGGGTGCAGCCTGGTTTTGCCTTTGTTCTGCTAACTAGTTTGATGAATAGGTCAGGCACAACCTTTTATAAAACTTTTTTTTTAGGTTATCCTACCTTTTCAGGTAGGTTGAGTTGAGGAATTTTCATACACCTAGACTTCTTCCACCCACGTGGGTGTGGTGGGATTTAATTTCTGAGCCTGTGTAAGTGCCATGGAAGTTCAAAGCAAGTACTGCTGTTCCTATTTCCACATCTAAATCATTTGTACCTAGTGTACACAGAACTGGAAGCAGAAGGGCCGTGTTCTGGTCTGCTCATCTGGTTCTTCCCAGGGTAGTGCTGGGAAGCACGAGCTGGGTGAAGTTACTTTGCAGTGCCGGCCTGTAGGCCTAACAGGAGCAGTCTGCACTGGATAATAATATGTTCATTTAAACAATGCTAATAATCAGTGTCCATTCTTGGGATGTGCAAATTGGAATGTACAGTGAATTGCAAGTACAAGGGAGCCTTGATAATTGAGGAACAATTTGCTTAATTATGTTCTTCTTAGTCAATGTGTGATTAAAACAATGAAAAAGTTAAATGATTGTTTAATATTTGGCAGTGTCAATATTTTCCAGTCTCCCAGATAATTTAATAGTCAGGATACATGTATTTGGAAGGAAAAAAAGAAGTTACTCTAGAATATACATGAATAGGAAGTGGATAAGTATTATAAAGCCAGGGTTATTTAAAAAAACCTGACTCCCACGCCTCCTCTGTTCCCCCCCACCCCCCCAAAAAAAAAACCCCAAACCAAATGAAAACAACAAACCACAACTACTTGATTTATTGCACTAAAATTAAAAGTTGGGATATGTAGTGAGGAGGCTTAGTGGAATATGGTACTTATCACAACTCTGCCTCATTTTTGTAGTCATAAGGGATCTTCTATTGCAAAGGCTGCATTTTTCCTGTTGCTTTTCAGATATTGAGAGAGACCAGCCCTTGACTGGTGACTAATCTTAAATGTTGAAGTGACCTTGGTCAAAAAGGGATGAATACGTGTGAGGGCTGACTCAGGTTACCATATTCAAGTAATAACCTATGGGCCTTTGCTCTGGATTAAAACAACAAATTTGTGTTCCTAGCTGTCTTACTGCAGCTGTCAGCATCTTTGTTCTTTCTGCAACCAGAAAACAGGTTAAATAAGTCATTAAATAAGGCATAATGCCTATTTCCAAGGCATACTTAAGAAATTGATTACAGTTTGAAAACAAGAGATTATAAAGAATTAAATATAAATACTCTGAAACCACTGTTAATATCTAGACATTCTTATGTCCACTGGTTTACGTTTTTTAATCAAACCCCCTAGCTTCTCTAATCCTCTGTTAATATTTATTTTTTTAAAAAACCTCTTTCTTCATTGCAAAAAGAATGCTTTGCTTCTATGTTTGCAGATGCTGTGAAGCCACCAGTCAGTTCTTTACAACCATCTGCTGAATTACCCTTGCCCATCAACACTTCACCACCTTCCATGCAAGCAGAATCTTCCCTACCTCCTCCCTATCAGCTTATAAACATCCCCCCCCTGGAGTCTTCCTCTGGCCAAGAAGATCCTCAAGACTACCTACTGCTAATAAACTGTCAAAGTAAAAAACCTGAACCTATGAGGTAAGTGAAGTTTTGAGGTTTTTTTGTAATAACACTTATTTGCATTACAGGCCAAAATTGTTTGTGCTTAAAAGCACGTTTTTTTTGTCACCAAGACATTGAATATTTGGATGTACATAATCTTCAGGGACAAGCTGCCTTTAAATTTTGCTTCTTTTCTTTCTATGCTTGAGCTTTTTGCAGCTATAATAAGTTGTTTGATCAGTGCTAGACCCATATTGCATTCTTCAAGAGTGTGGACAGCAATTGCCTATCTGAATTATCAGATAAATGCAGTGATCGAAGCATTTAATTGGAGGTTGGAGCGATGCGTGGCACAGTTCCCTTTCTTTAGCCACAGTCTGATGTGTATAGACCAGTCTAGGACTAGAAAAACCTGGAGAAATTTAGTCCTTTTCCCCTCTGGTATTTGGTTAAAGTTTTGCCAGTTAAAGCTTTCATGGTAGAGATGTGGTGAAACGTGATGATATTTATTATCACCTGCCAGGTTACCACATCACTGAATATAGCAAACCTTGAATGGTATTTATTGACTAGTACTAGCATGGTTCGGACTCTCAAGCAAAAGTAAAATATAATTATTTTATGGTAACTAAGAATTCAGGAGAACCACTCGATTCCTGTATCTTGAATATTAACTTTTTCTAAATAACAGATATTTAAAAACACGTTCAGGTAAGCCTTATTTCTTACTGAGTAAAGAGTACCCACACAGTCAGTTCACCAGAGAAGTGTGCAACAGGAAATTTTAAGGAAAGAATTAAGAATTTCTACTGAATTAAATGTATATTTATTTCTCCAACTACTATTTCAAACTTATAGATGTACAGCACCTCCTGCATAGAAGGATATGATATTTATGGCAGTTACCTAGGAAATATCACTATGTTTTTTTCAGAATGGGTCATGGTGGCCATCCCTGGAGCAGGCTATCCAGGGACTTAGTGGAATCTCCAAACTTAGAAACAAAACAAACAAACAAAAAATCAAACCAACAAACAGAAAAAAAAAACCACAAATGAACTTGACTGGACAAGTCCCTAAGAATCTTATCTGGCTTTGAAGTTGGCTCTGTTTGGAGGTTTTGAAAGAGCTGGACCACATAATCTCCAGAGGTCCCTTCCAACCCTGAGTATTCTGTGGGAGGACCTTATAAATATCTACGGCAAGCATTAATTTAAAATAAAATCTGGTGGGGTATTTCCAGAAAAATAAACAAAATGTCCCATTCTTTTTGTGATTGCAGACAAGTATGTGGAAGGCTGAGGAACGCTCGCTTTGGAAGCGTTTTCATGAGTATTTCACATACTCCCTCAGGGCCATACCTTTCAGTGGCGGTGCCTTCTTCATCAACACCTTGATGCCTTGCCAGCTTTCCCTGTGCCATGTGCTCTGTGCTACCTTGGCATTTTTATCTTTCTCTGTTGTGCCTCAGGAGTTTGCTGCCCCGTTTACTGATGATTACATGGTAGAAAAGCATCCACCCTTTACAATCTTACTTATAGAACAGAGGAATGAGCCTGTAGTTTCCCTAGAGTATGAAATGTGCAGGTTACGAGCAGCACATTGTGCCCCAAAGCCTTCTGCAAGAGAAGGGGAAACCCAGTGTCTGCTTTCTCAGTGTTAAAGGTGCCAGTGTTTAGCGATGTTTAGAAGCTGATAGTGCCTGAGAGGTATCTCACCATTCCTGCCAAAAACTATCAAAAAGTTTGGTATCATTTGCAGAATGGCTTGGAAGGGAAATCTTGACTTTACATTTCAGCACCCTGCCTCATCAGGAAGGTGTCCGAGTGCCCATGCACAGAGTGGATTTCTAACACCGCCATGTGAAGCCTGTTTTCAGGAATGATCAAGGCTGGGATGTGTAATTACATTTCTGACCTGACTTCCACAGTGGCGATGTGGTTTAAGTAGAGGGAGTAAAGCCTAAGGAGACCATAAAAGGGGACAAAAAATGCAGCAAGGTATAGAGTCCATGCCTGCAAAATTTCTCGAGGAAGACACTGGTGACACACAAGAGAGGGAAGCACCAGTGGAGGTAAAATGCTGAGGAAACCGAGAAGGAAGCGCACGAAGTCTTTGGGAATGTAGACACTGTTTAAATAAATGATGTTTTTATAGGACTATTGGACGGCAGTGAAACGTTGGCATTGTGATTACTTGAAAATTATATGGCCTTAGTGTATTATATTTAACTGAATTCACTAAATGGCTATGTCCTTTTATTAAGAAGGCTGTAACAATGAAAATTCAGAATAATAGTTATGCTGGCATTTCAGTTCTACCTAAAAGGGCTGCTTATGTTTCATGTCTGGTACAGTAGGTATTCTGCTGGATTTAGGATGGAGTATAGAGGACATAGACCTTTTCCTATGGAATTAAGGGTTTTGTGTGTCTGCGTAGCATATTACTAAGATGACCAGTTAGAGGGCACTCTGGGCACTACCCCAATCCGCGTCTGTACAGGTGAAGAAAAAAATGAATGGCTGTGTCATTTTCCTATTGATTTCCAGACTAGGAACAATTTATCTGTGCATTCCATACAAGCTTTTTTCATTAGTGTACAGTGCAAAGCCTAATAGATGTAATTAAATAGGCAGGTATTGTTACTTGAGTGGTTTATTTCTACGACGTTTTCCCTTTAGACGTTAAAGTTGGCAATCTGCAGAGAGAACATTTTCTGTTCTAGTTTTGCCTCCTACTTTATAGACAATCTGCGTGCCACTGAATTTTATTTCAAGGCTTTGGTGTACTTTTCTGGGTGAAATGGGTAACTGTGAAACAGGAAGTATCTGAGCTACCTCTTAGAAATTTTTAAGAATTGGGGTGTTTCAGAACAAACAAATAATTTTGAAATGCTTCCTTACGGTGTCATGCAATGCACCACGTACTGTTGTGAGAATATCTTGGGTGCAGCACTTCCAGCTGTAATAATCATGCTCCACTTTGTCCAGAATAGTTTAATGCTCTGATCACCGTTGACCTGAGAGGGATCATTGTTCAACTGTAGCATTTAGTGAGGTTTTAAGGTTTGTATTTGGATCCTAAATAAGAAAATGCAGCCAAAGACAGTTTCCAGAACCCTTATTGCTCTGGCTCATTTGAGAGGTGTATTGAAATACTAAACATTGTCTTCCTCATCTTTCCTATGTTTGTGAACCAGCCAAGGGTCACCCTTTCTCTCGGAAGAAGGGCAGGAATACCTGCTATTAGAAGATTTTGAAAGTAAAAAGATCCCACTGCAGTGAGTGAACAGTAGCCATTCTTGGAACGCGTGTGAGAAAATAATCACAGAGCCATTAACTTGCCTGAAAATATTGTTTGTTTGAGATGCATCTTGCATGGTGTTCTATGAGTTTTAACAGAAAAACTGTGTAACTTTGGCTTCCATTTTCTGGAAATAGAGCTGGTTTATTATTTATTTGTCTACCCACATTTTTACTATGCTTGATGTTTCTGTCCCAGATTGCTGGCACGCAAGGGCAGTTTTGCTGTCACTTTGGTCATAGTATTTTGTTTAATTGGTCGTATCGATTCCTGCAGATGGGAAAAGAATCGGCTTGAAAGGATGAGTGGTCCAACCAGACTGAATACAGCATATTCAAAAATGGGATGATTACCCTTCAGACTAAAACACTTCTAAAACTTTTTCCCTGGGTCTCTGTCAACAAGTACGTGGAGGCAGGGTTTTTTATTGAGCTCCCTGTGCCTCATACCCCACCTTTTCTCTGTACGGTCCTTGTAGATCAGCAGGCTGTACATTGTATCTTCTCTTGATGTGTGGAAAGAGGTGTCCAGTCCAAGCATCAAGTAAGGAATGGTTTGGCCACTTAGCGTAACTTGCAGATATGCGATGCCCGTATGTGGTAACACTGAACTCATGTCAGAGTCGTCCTCGCTTAGAGCGAGCAGTTTTCATTGTGTCATATCCAACTTTGCCATCATTTTAAACTGAGGTGTAAAAAACCATTCCTACTTACCTTAAAAACCAAATGTTAATGGAATATTTAAGCCAATTGGCTTTTTTGTTGAGCTGTTCTGAAATGCACAGGGAAAAATGATGCATCCTGCATCCAAAATCCTTCTTAAAAAAACAAGACTGAAGTCTGTCCCTGAACTCTAGTCCTAACCGAAATTTCCCTGCAGTAACATGGATCAACTATGCGTAGTAGATTTTCAAAATTGTATGTGGTGGTCTGATATCACTGGTTAATACTGACTTTTGAAAACTAGTTAAACACCAGTGGCTGAATTCCCTGTCTTCATTTCAGTATAAACTGCTTTCTTGACCCGTGTTTCAGACTGTCTTCAAACTTTTTGGTCTTGCAAAATCAGACCGGTTGCAACCCATTCATATTTTGAAAAGGATTTCAATTGACTAAGAAGTTGTTTCCAAAAGATTACTTCTAAAAACATGAAGTAAATCAGAAATGCTCTCTTGTAATGAGGAATGTCAGTTGTTGCCATGAGCTAAGGAAATGACAGGCCCGGCAGCCTCATGTGTCATGGTTTTTGAAAGGCTTCTGTTTTCACAAGTGCTTGCGGTCAAGAAAGAAGAAGCAGTGTTCGCTTAGACCCAGAAAAAATCCTAAATGTTACATATGATGGGTGATCCTTAAGCACTGGCATTATGCATGTGCTGCTGTTGAATTCTGAGCTTTGGTTATATACTCCTGCATGTTTTTCCAAGATAAATATAGTGGTTTTATTTTATTTCTGTAGTTTTGCAATTTTTTTTCATTTTTAAGTATATGCCAGTGAACTGGAACTAATAATTTTGGTTCTACAATTGTCAGTGTCCAGCTTCTCTAGACTTCCCACTTTAATTTTATAGTATATAAAATACAGATCACAATCCTTGTCATACTTGCTCATGTAAAACATATGTGACTTTTGCTGGGACTTTGGTCTGAATGAATAGCCCAGAACTAGACGAGTAGGTCGATGAAGTGAGGAATTCCTCAATGAACCCTCAGGAGCAAGGGCTGCAGCAGGGGCTAAGCTCGGAGTGTTACTAGTCACACACGGTGTTCACGTGTATTGTGCGCTCTAACCTCATGCAGTTCCTTCAGTTCTTTGCACTCTGTTTTTTGCAAGTGTGTTAAAACTTCCAGTGGCTCATTAGTGAATTTTGGAAGCTCTGAGGCAAAAGTAAATTGTTAGCAAAAAAGAGATACACTTTTGATGATTCACATTGAGGAATATAGGAAGTTTCA
>JAVSBS010007796.1:0-20744 GCA_033124195.1 Coracias cyanogaster | reverse complement strand
TGAAATGGGAAGTACCACGTTGCATTCTGGTTGTCCATTTTCAGAAAATGAGGCATGGCTTTTTTCAAGATCTTGGCTCTTTGCTTGTGTCTAATTGCTTCCGTGTTAGCAGACGGTAGTTTTGTTTAGTTCTTAAGAAATACTGGCCAGTAGCAGATTGATGAAAGCTGATACTGGAAAATATTTTCAAAATAACAACTGACCTGCTTTAAAATATTTTCCCTGACTGGCCGGTTTATGTATTTTACTGATAAAATGTTTGACCTTCAAAAGTAATGAATTTGTGTTGAAAAGCTTCTTACTTTCGCTGCTGGAAGGGGAAGGCAGTCGCACAGATTGCTGTGGTGTGTAAGGCTTCTGCTTTGCTCCTGTCCTCAAATGCTTTAGAGCTGGAAAAAAACTAGCTAACATCAGGGAAGAGATTTTTAAGGTGTAGTAACATACCTCTTAATGAGCATAGAGTGATTAGCTCCATTTTTTTGCCTGTAGATATTTCAAAGCTGTTACCACTGTAAAATAATATGATTATTTAATATAATTTAGAAGATGAAGTACTTTTAAGGACAGTTTTACTTTAAATATTGTGTAGTAAATGCTTAGGGGCTGAAAAAAAACTTTATTAAATTCTTGAGCTACCAAGGATGGTAACAATTCTGATTTATCAATGAGGGTTTTTGTCTTGATAACAGGCACATACGCACACAGGCTCACTCAAATTCTATCAAGTGTACTACTGTGAGTCTTCCATTGAAGAATAGATATGCATCAGGATGGCAATATATTCCCAATTTAGTAATTGAGTTCTAAATGCAAATAACTCCTTCCAGAACTGCCTTTGGGAAACCAAAACTGCAGTTCCTTTTGAATTAAAATAGAATAAAATTTGTTTTAGTGGACCCTTACCCAACTAAAATGCCCATGTGCTTTATATTCTACTGTGTTGCTTTTCCAGCCTTCAAGTTCTTGTAGCAACTTCTATTACAGGGTTGCTTCTGCTTATATAAGTGTACTACAATGGTCTTCTGCTACAAGCCAGTGCATAGAAAGTTTGCCAGTATGTTCAAAAAAACTTAAGCAGACACAGAAGGGGAGGAAATGGTACACAAAATAGTTACCTTCTGGTATTACTCCTTTAAATTTATTTTTTAATATGTCACTTGTTCAAGAATTCCTGTTGAAGACCACTGCTGCTGCTCTAAAAGATGATTTCCCTGCAGAGATCAAACATGTTGGTGATAAGGCTTCCAGGCGCATGAGGGCCCATCTCATGTTCTTTGTGAAGAAGCTGCTCTATCTTTTTTTGGTTACAACTGGCTGCAAAAATAGCATTTGCACTGCCTCCAAGCAGCGATTCCTGTTTGGTAGCTATCCCTGTTGCTGAGGAATACAACAATTGCCTTTCCCGTGAGCATTAGCTCTACCTCCATGATGTTTCTGTGTGGGCCGGGGAAGTTTGTTACGTTCAGTGGTAAAAATGCATTTGACAGAGAAATAATGCAGTGAAACTAGGACATAAAGAAAGCATGCACTGCTTTTTGTTGTTAAATGTATAGTTTGAGAAGGGTAGAAAATGGAGGGCTTGGTGATGGCAGTGGCCACTCTGTTGCATATAGCCTGCTCTTCCCTCTGCTTTGTAAACCCGAGATGAAACACGTACTCAGTGGGTTCTGATTCTGCAGTCTTTCCAGAATAACGTGTCAGGCAGCAAGGATCTGGCAATCTATCAGCAGCAGTGACACTAATGTGTATGTCTTCACAGCTCCAATATAAGCACCTGGCATTGAGTAGCTTATTCAGTGGGTAAAATTCTCCCAAGTTTTGAAGAATAGATGCAGTTATATAGAAGTAGCGACTGTGACAGAGGACCAAGTTATGAAAAATATAATGTGGGTAACTTAAATGTAGGTAATAAATAGGTACGTGCACATTCTTCTGAGGAGGGTACTTGCACAGCCCTTCTGTGAGAGCCTGAGGCTCCTCAGTCTTCCCACCTGTAGCAGTAGCCTGAGCCAGGAGCCACAGTGAGCTATGAGAGACCTTGAGTCTTTTCCCACCAGTTTCAGAAAGGCTTTGTTTTAGAAAATGGGTTGAAAATAGTAACAAATTTGTTAAAAAATCAATGTATATAATCTTGAGTTTACGCTACATTTTCATGTAGTTTCATTTTTCTAGCTCACAGCTACTTCTGTAAATGCAGGTAGCTTCCAGTACTTTCTGGAAGTCTTGAAAGTAATTTCAAAACATGGTGTTGGCTTCCTGCCCCAATAACTTGAATCAAAGTGCTTTACTATTTCTTTTGAGAAGCATACCAAAAGGTAAGTGATATATTGCTTGGGACAAAACGGAGAGCGTTTGGCCAGGTGCTTTTCTGCATTCACCTGTAACTGAATGACAAAAATAATCTATTTTTTTAATTTCGTGGGTTTTGTTTGTTGTTGTTTTTTCCAGGGTGCTATTTCTTTCATTATAGAGAACCATTGTCTATGTTGATTTTGTATTTCTGCTTTTTTGGCTGCTTTAACTTGCCACAATTGCATGTAGTTGTGATGCTAAATTGGAAGCACTGTTGCTAGCAAAAGGCTTCAAGCAGAAGAAATATTGCATCCATCCATGCAGTTGGGTCTTATTCTCTGAATTGTTCAAAGACTGTGACTGATGCTGCTGCAGAGCGATTATGTGACATTTGTTCCTTCCTCAAAGTACCATTTATCCAAGAAGGAACAGTAGAATTAAAGGTGCCCAAATGCAGCAAGGTGAAGACTCCATAGGCAGCTAAGGCAGCAAAGAACAGCTGGGTTCTCTTCTGCTCCACCTCATACTTTCCCTGGGGCTCTTCAAAATCTCTGGAAAGGGTTGTGATGCAAGGCAGTAGATCCTGTGATTGCCATCCTGCTGACAGCTTGCAGGACTGTAGTGAAAGTTTTGCTGCTCCACAGGGAACTTCTCTGTGTATCAAGGCAGGTCCTGGGTGGCTGTGCTGGCAGAGTCCACAAGAAGGTTTTAAGGCCTGACAGAGGGTCTGTGAGTCTAGACGATCTTAATTATCAGTACAAATGCGATGCAAGTCAGAGATCAAGGGATGTGCATGGTCAAAAATAAAAGGTGTAGGGTATTAATTGGTTTTTGTAGTTCAGGAGACAGCATTTGAGTGATTCAGCATTTACGAGGCTGGGGATATCTGTGAGCCTCTGGGCATGACAATGACTCCCTTCATTCTCCCAAGATTTATTTTTAGGGGTAGGGTATGAGGGCTGTGACCTTAAAGCAAGACTTTAAGACCAAACAACTACAGAACAAGACCTTTTTTTTTTTTTTTTTTTTTAAATACGTCTTTAGCTGTCCAGAAGGACTCCTTCTAGCTAGGTAATAGTGTGTGCGTACATCTCATCTCTAAGGTTCAAAGTTTTTAAGAAATATGTGCTTGCCATCTTGACTGACAAAACGTAGGTTTTTTGATATCTGAATCAAACAGTTAAGTCAATAGGTGATGGCAGAATTTAGTTCTTCAAAGTCTTGGCTTGACTCCCTATTTACTGTAACTTAGTAACCTCTCTTTTCTGAGGGACAGCATGTCTCTGTACCAAAGTGGGGTTTTTGAGGTCCTGAAAAGAAATATATGAACCATGGGCATATGGCTGAATTAACATTTCTTGACCATGATAAAATGAAAATTTAAAGTTTCATTTCATTCATTGGAATATAGTGTAACACTGCCATTTTTGTAACAGTTTTGATCCATAGTACATAAAAACACTTTACAAGCGAGTTCAGTTCAGCACAGATCCTACTTCAGGGTCACAGGGAGCTGTGATAGTGATCCTGAGCACATCATTCCAGGCAGATTGCTGACAGAGGCTGTAAAAAACTTGGGATTCCCAGCCTACTGGGACTGGACTTTGCTCCATTTGTCTCGAATAGCAGTTTTATTTGGCCAAATATTGTTAGAGTTTAATTGCGTTCAAAATAATTTTAAACAAGATTTTTCAGTCCTAGTTTTGGGTTGGATTGCACAGATTATTTTGCTGATGGCAAAATTTAGAACTTTATTTTTTTACAAAACGCTTATCTTTCAACAAAAATGTATCAGCATTTAGTTTGAGATGCTTCCTGCAGTTTAAGTCCATATTATTGCCTTTAAAAGAGACTGTTGCTTGACCCCTGATAATTTTCAGCCCAGCAAGTGGTAAACTAGGATGTAGAGACAGTGAGGGATGCACACATTTCTTTTCATGCCAACAAAATACCTTGAAAACAACCGAAGAAAAGAAGCCAAGGGAAAGGAGAAAAGTTCCCATGAAGTTGTGACTTGCGATTGTTTTAAAAATGTTACCAATTTTATCTGGTTGGTTTTCTTATGGGTTTTTCCCATTTAAGATGTTACAAGACATAATTTGTGTGGTTAAACCACAGGTATGTGGGTTGCTTATAAAAATATGGCTGTATCTTTTCCATAACTTCTCATAAGCATCTCCCAAACAGATTAACTTCATAGACAATTCCAGTTTTATTATTTAACAACATAGGCCCACTTTGAAGGGGTAAGTGTGTACAGAGCTTTCACATGGCAGGAAGCATCTGCCACATTCTGGGCCCCATAGGACCCACTGTGATGCTTCTGGATGACCAGCATAATTGCCCATTGTTGTAGCGTAGTATGATGCTGTAAAAACCCTAAGCAAAGTAAGTAGTTGTTAAGGAAATTAAGAACCCTCATTAATCATTAAATTAGTTATAAATAGCTTAGTGAACAGTTTCCTTGTTAAATATTTACATGTTTGAGTGTCTGGGTTGGACAATTTGAACATATTGTATGTCCTGATATAACAGGAGCACTACACCATCCTGAAATAAAACTTCAGAGAAACAGTTAAGGCATTTGTGACAACAGGAGCTGACATTTCTTTAAAAATAATAATTGTTAGAAGCTGGCAGCACTCCAGTGTTCTATGCTATCAGGATTGTCTTGCGTATTCTTAAATAAGAGTCACTCATTTTCTCAGGCTTTAGGACAAGTAGGCATTGAAAAATGGTGAGTGATTTTAATCAGCAGCAAGAACTGAACTGAAGATCTGTTGAAAAAGAAACTGTAATTTTCATTATGACTTTTCTGAGCAAAACTACTGTTCATTTTGCTTTTAAGAAACCCGTGTGTTTAATCCTTCCGTTTTCTCTTGGAAGCTACATCTCCTGTTCATTCAATTTAGGAATCTGAAAAAATAAGATTTTGGGGGATACTTTAGTGCTTCCTTGGAATTCCTAAAAAAATTGAATACAAGTTTATTTCTTCTTCTCTGACTTCCACTGATACTAGTGGTAGAGGTTGGGAGTGTTGAACTTCAAAGATGCTAGGAAGAGCAGGAACAAGAGAACATGGGTATCAATGCCGTATTGTTTTCTCCCCTCCATACAATTTTTCTTTCCTTCACTGTGTACTTGATACCTTTTTAAGGAAACCTAGTTTTTGATACACATATTGTCACGCTACTCCATTGGCTTTTTTTATAGACTTGTTGTTAGGCATGGTTTTTCCAGTGAACCAGCTAAACTGTTGGATTTTTTTCTTGTTTTTAAAGGGGAGAAAGTAGTCTCAAGTAGTATCCCTTGGACTTAATGAATCTTAAAAGCAGCTTTAAACTACTAATCAATAAACACTCCACAACACTGTACTTTGGTCTTAAAATGTAGTTATTGAATCCTTTTAGTTCATCATGCTTTAGGGGCTTTTTAAATACAGTAGAGTTACTTGCAAATTAGAGCAGTCAAATAGTATTTGGATGATTAATAGCTTTGGTATTCTCTGAACAGTTTTTATGGCATTTGGCAAGTATTTAATGAATACCAGTGAACCTTAGCTGTCAGATACAGTTGGACTTCTTTATAATCAGATATTTTTTCCAGTTCATTCTTAATTTCTGGAGCATTCAAAGTACCAGTGCTCTGAGAGAAGTTATTTTGAGAAGATGAAGATATCTAAGAAGACTGGAGAGTCTTCAGATGACTGCTTTTAAAATAATATGTATATTATATTATGATATAATTAGATATTGAAAATTTAAAATTTTCAGTATTTCATAATATTGAAAGAGTAAGTTGGCATCAGCTTGTTTTTACAGTCCTAAAGAGACTCTTAAGTTATCGCTGTCCATGTGGTATCGCTGACCAGAACTAAGCACATTATTGCTGGATACTAGTATGGAAATGGATGTGAATGTTGTATAACTAAATACATGTTTCTAATTAGAAGTACCTTGGCAGGAAATAGTCTTTAAAAAAAAACAGAGATGAAAAAGCAAATTCAGGATATTTGTAGAGCTATGTGCTGAAGACCGTGTACTCGGGAATCAGAGTTCACTGCGGTGAGGAAGAGGAGAAGAAGGAAAGGGAAAGGTTCTGCAGAGTTGAAAACCAAATAATGAACCCTGTGGGAGTAAGACCATGAGCTTCAGGCTTGTTATTTAAGGAAAAACATACAGTGGTTCTGAGTACTGGAATTCTTGGGCCTCAGTGCAAGTTTCAGTTTCCTCTAACTACAGAGAAGTGAGAGGAAGATGTGTATTTTTTAATGGAAATGAGAAACTGTTGTTAGCCACTTCTGTGGCTGGTTTTGCCCTTTGCTCTCCCCCTTCCTATTCCAAGTAAAGGATGGCTGTAGCATTCCTATGTCTGATCTCCTTGTCTCATGAAGATTAGTCCTCATGCAGCATTAACAGATCATGCATTTATTAAATTTTATGTCAAGTTAGTAGATCTGCCATAAAATTTTAAGCCCTAAATAGCTGGTATTTAAATAGTGTTGGCCTCTTTCGTGAGGATGTTTGCAATTTCCTGACATAAATCCCTTGCTAGCAGGTCATGGAGGAAGCAGCCAGTTAGAAAAGAAGCGTTCTTAGCAGAAATCTTGTTTAGTGCTACAAGGCAATAGCCTGAAAACAAATTAGGCTCTTCAATGAGCGGCTTACATCCTCAAAACCAAAAATGTTAGGATCCACCTACTCTGATGTGGGAATTTGCTACAGTGGGACACCTTTTTTCCTCCCAACATTATATTCCAAGTGTTTTATGGAAAACAAAAAGAGATAAATTATTTGCTGGTGGAAAAACCGAAAGGTTTTTTCCATTTAAACTGTTATTTGAAACAAAATCAAACATGTGAAATGGACTCTTCTCCTGATGACTTCTCAGACAAAGGCAGCATTGACACACACCGAAATGCCAGGAGCAGCATTCATGCTGTCTGAGTGCACTCTAATGCTAGATCCATAATCGCTTGTTCTGCTTGGCAGTTTTCACAAGCAGCCATTTGTTAGAAAAATAGACTTCATTAGTGATTTTTCAGCTCAGAGTGCCCTTCCACGGCATTTGTCTGATAGAACGTGCAGAAGTTGAGCTTCTCTCTCCTGGCTGTAGCACTTTGCATTTCACAGGTGGTGATTTGACTCAACAGTGAAAACATCTAATTTTCGCTTCTTGTTTGGTTGGTTTCACTTGCCTTACCTTATTTAGGTTTTTTTCCCCTTGTAGGTTTTCATCCAGTGGTGTTGCAACACAATTTATTTCCTTTTTTTTTTTTTAGAAATTTAAAAAACCAAAACCAAATTTTAAATCCCCCTTTTTAACCCAGATTTCTCTCCCCAAGAATAGATGTGTAAATTAAAAGCGTTGTCTTAATGTGAATGCCTATACATTAGATTAGGTAAATTCGGGCCTGCAGGCCTAAACCACGGGAAGTATGTTCCCCAGAATTTCTGGAGTTGGAATGCTGTTATGGAGTGAGGCATTCCCTGGAAACGTACTGTCCTTCCACCTTCACCGAGCTGATCTGAAGAACATCCCCATGACATTGTGATTATATCTGAACAGAATAGGTGTTGGAGACCAGAATGCTGTACAGGTGTGAGGCACTTTCTCCTCTGTATTATGTTCAGCTCTTTGCTTCCCAGAGGCACTAGGACATGCTCTTGGAGAAAATTAGTGAGGTTCCTTGGCAGCAGCATCGGGAAGTCTGGTTGCAGTATTTAGGATAGAAAGTTCTCTAAAAATACGTATTTCCATTCACAGATCTGGCTTAAGATAATGACAGAGCTGTCAATTTTTAGATAAAGAATGCCATTTTTAAAATTTCTGATGGATTTATTAAAAATACGCCTTTTAAGGGAATAAGAGCTATTATTAAGGACTTTCTGTGCCCTACCTCACGTTACTTTATCTTCTTAAAGGGCAAAAATTAGGTGAAAGAATTCTGCAGTACAGACACAAATAAGTAACCTCAGTTTTGTGACTGTGATCCTCTCTCCCCTTCTCCTTTGCCTGGCATCAAGTCTTTTCTGCTGCACAGTACAAGGTCCTTGACAGAGATTAGGCCTCTTGTTTTTTTCTTTTGTAGGATAGAAAAAAGAAACCAACACGCAAAAAATTTAAGTGTCTGTGACATATTGAACTACAGAAATTGCATTATCCTGCCTGGTTGGTAGCAGCAGGCTATTTTGCCACCACATTTATTTAGATTGAACAGTCTTTCAGCAGCAAGAGATGAAAGCTCAGTGAGTTTATTTTATGCCGGAACATTTTGTATGTTCTTGTCTGATGCAGAAGAGAAATATTACAGGGACCTGTACATATATAGCTCTCAGAATGGGTTATAAGTGCTAAATTCAGTATGAGGCAGGCAGTTATGCAATATCCACATCTTACAAATGGGAATAATCATAGTTCAGGAAGGTTAGCTGCACGAGACCATGTAGCGTCATTAATAGAAGTAGAAATAATGAGTCATAGCCCTGAGTTCCTTGTGCTTATCTTCTGTATTATGGGTTTCAGGCACTTCAGGTATGTTTGCCTATAAGAGCAAAGATATTATAAAGTACACATCGGTTAAATAAGTTCATTAACTCTGCTGCCTCTGAGAGATTTCTCACCGTACATGTGATCTGTGCTGTATGTCTATGCATTGATTGGCATTTAAAACTGAGTTGTATTGGGTCAGATTTCTTTTAAATCACATTCTAAAACTGTGGAACAAAATTAATATGATTAGGTAATGATACTCAGCATCAAATTGTTCTCACCAAAAGGTGTTTGAATTTGAACTTCTATGTTTGTTCAGTTGATTTTAAGATCTTGGTCTTTTTATATAGGCAAGCTTTTTTCATAGAGTTGTAGGCAAAGTACTGCAGAATATTGAGTCAGCTCAGAATGAACGATGCCAGCATGTTGGGTCATGCTTTTGACTTAGCTCCAGCCAACAGCATAATTGGCTGAAATGCACTGTGTGCGACTTTACAGTCTGGGTCTTTGGTCAGCATTGCCCAACTGCTGGGCCTTTTCTTCAGCACCTCAAACCATTTAAGGGAGCATCTGATTTTGAAAT
The DNA here is from genome assembly GCA_033124195.1 of Coracias cyanogaster. NCBI lineage: Eukaryota > Metazoa > Chordata > Aves > Coraciiformes > Coraciidae > Coracias > Coracias cyanogaster. The sequence goes on along the minus strand of JAVSBS010007796.1, from coordinate 11,377 downwards.
TGGAAAAGAACTGCCCGTCTGAAAATAATTTCATGTCCTTTTCTTTCCAAGGAAGTTGCTATGCAGCGCTACTAGTAAATAAATAAAGTCTTACCTGCCTGGTCTCTCAGAAGCACTGTGTAGAAGTTAAGATACAGTACAAAACCTTTCTGTTTACCTTTCTTGTTGTTACTTGATTATTCCCAATACTTCAGTGATAACAGTAATAGAGCACTTCATATGCAAAACCCTTGGGGTAGAGATTTGCAAACTTCTCATGTTGGTTGCCAAGTTCATTTTTTCACAAAGCGTTCTCACTCATTGCTGGTAGTACCAGCCCACATCTGAGTCTGTACCAGTCCTTTTCCATTTTTTTGCTGTAGGGCAACTTTTTAACATAATCAGACTTAAACTTCTCATTTGGTTTATTGTAAAGATTTACTTTTCATATGGCTTCTTGGTGTACTGCTTGAAGGCACTTGCCTTTTCTAATATTAACACTGTCAGATAGTCTTTCATGAAAGGTTAGGGTTATTATGCATTATTGATCATATTTATTTTAAATAGTGTGACCTGAAACACTCGCAGAGTTTGGTCAGCTTGGCTGAGAGCTGGGAGTGGGGCTAGGTTGTTACCCATAGGGAGCTTTTTGACTCTTACGTTCTCTTAGTTCGTACTCTTCACTCTCTTAGCAGATTAATCTAGTGTGTTACGTTGTGTGATAGCGTAACGCTGGGGAATGTTATGCTAATAACATGATACCATGATAGCAAAACATATTGGGGAATGATTAGTCCATCTACTGCATTTGTGTATAGGTATATACATTTTTTAAAAAAGGGTTAGAGAATGTAATTTTATGACAGGGTCATTTGTGGTGGAGGTTGGGTTGTGCTGTGGCAGGGGGACAATATGTGGGCTGGGAGCTTGGATAGAAAGTCTCCTGATGTCTGCAAGGTCAGAGAGGTATTTTTGGTACAGACAGATGCAGGCCACCAGGGAACTAGTTTAACAAATCCACTGTGGAAAAAGATTCTTGGCACTTCTCAGGTGGGAGATACAGTGGATAGATGTCCCAAGTGTATCACTATTTCCAAAGTAATACTGTGACTAAAGGGTTCAGTTTCTTTGAGGGTACCTCAGCTTGCATCTGAAACATGACTATTCTCCTGTCATACATTCCTCAAATACAGATTTTTTTTTTGTGTAATGCAACTCAAAACCAATTAATAGTAATGATCAGTTACAATATTTGTTGATGCACTTCTTAGCCTTTTTTGTGCACCTTTTATGCTTGCTTCTGACAAATTACTTGCATGCAGTGATTTTTCCTTGTTTCTGGTTTGGTGCTTAAGCCCTTAGTGTGAGACCTAGCTAGACTGTAAAGCTCTCCTTCAGCAGCTTGCTTATGCTTGTGGCGTTAACCTTTCTGCAGGGGGTGTGCTGTTTATTGAAAAAAAATCCATTTTCCAGTTACAAATAGAATATTATTAAGAGAGTCTTCTTTTTACCAATTAGGTCAAAGTCCTAAAATTTTAAGACCTAAACCACATGGTTTAGAGCGAACTGATTCACAAACCATAGGTGACTTTACTACAAGAAGAAAGGGTATGTACTTTAGCACTGTATTTATATGGAGCTTTATAAAAATAAGTAAAACAAAAATTAAGAAAACTGTTATTCTAGAATAACTTTAACTCTTCTATAGTCTTCTTACTTCTATTGTAGTCTAAGATCATGGGTACGTTTTCCTTGTCAAGCAAAAAGTTTCCTTTGTAAGGAATTAAAGTCTTGCTGACTTGAACAGGGCATGGAAACATTTCCTTTACATTAACATGGATGTTCTGATCTCTGACGTTATAGCTGTTCATATTTTGAATTTCCTTTTGTCTGTTTATTTAGAAGCACATATATATGACTTAATGGTAAGCTGCTTGCAATAACTTTTCTTAGGCAATATACTGAAATCACAGTTTACTTGGGTCTCCTGCAGTTGGCTAAGCATGAAAATAAAGCAAAATCCTGATTCTCTGACCATTTACTAGTACAGAGATTTATTTATGCATCCTAATGAGCATTGCAGTTAGTCTGATGGGCTTCATTGAAGGTGCTGAGTTGGTGCCTTATATAGTCACAAGAAGTAGAGTGTATTACAAATAATGTTAAAAATCTCTCATCAAGTGTCACTGATCATCACCTTTGGTTGTTAAAGCCCATTGCAACTGGATGAAATATTCCTGCTGTTCTCCGTGGGCTTTGGACAAAATCCTGACTCTGTTTCTCTTGGAGCAGTACCTTGCCCACCATTTCTAGCTGCCAGGTAGTCTTAGGCCTTTACAGAGGGCTTAAGCCAAGCTGGTCATTGTGTCAGTCATGCTTTAGTATCATCTTGCCTATGTCAAGTTTGGTTCTGCCACTTTTATCTCATATGATACCTTTATATCTTGAGATGGAAGAGTTGTAGTTCCTCTTCTGAGTCCGTGGTGACAGTTTTTTATGAGCAAGTGAGTTAAAGTGGCAGAATTACTGGAGGAGACTTGATACGCTTTGAGTGCGTAATTATGACTTCTTAACGGAGGAACGGTGAAAAGTGTTCTGGATACTAAAGACAGATACTTATCCAGAAAATTTGAATCAGGAGTCCTTATGTTCAATATACAATAGCTCAATTAACTCAATCTGAAGAGTGAGCATAATGAAAGCATAGCGAGTACAGTTCTGTTTCCTTATGAGAGAACCACACTGATTAAGCAACTGATTTCTGTCAGTTCCTCATGTGGTCACTTTTGATGGCTTACTCCACATCAACTAGTGTGACATGCCTGACATTTGATCTTGGTAAATCTGCTAACAGGCAGCAAACTGACGGGGGAAGAGAGGGCATGGAGAGAAAGCGGTGTTATTATAATGACATTGCATTTTATTTTCTGAAAAACAGCTTTAGGAAAGATGAAGTTGAGATTCAAAGTGTGACAGCAGTTTGACAGTGTGATTTTATTTTTTATTTTTATTTTATTTTTATCCACAAGTCCTTTTATACTTTTTAATTTTTTCCTCTACTGTTTAGGAGGGGTGAAACACATAAGCTGGAGGGAGGGATAATGTGTTTCTCACTAATATTGTATTTGTAGTTCTGTTCTGAAAATGGAATTTTAAAATGGCACCTTTTCTGGAACAATGTTAGCTGTCATTAATGGCACAAACATGCCGCTACTTTGCTTGTCTGTTGATAAACACTGAAGCAAGCCAAGCACCTCTTGGAATTGAAGCTGGGTGTTGGCTCATCTATCACTTTTATAAACTTAGTCTTAGCTGCAGATTCTGCCCACACTTTGAGCTGTGAAACCTCATCAGTGAGGGCACAAGTATGCGGCGAGGGCATAGTTTGCATAATAATCATTGTCTGTGAGCCAAGAAAAGTACCCAGTGTTGGCTTTGCTGAAACAGTCCGTCAGCCCTATCCTGGGCTTGTCAATTCAACAAGTCATCGTGGCAGAGTAAAGACAGAACATGATGATGGCATTTTCAGAATCTCTTTTCAAAACAGAATTACTATGTAGAAGTAATCTTGTAAAATTCTTAATTTTTTTTTTTTCTAGTTCATATTGCTTTTCAGTACCTGGAATGATTAGAAATATAAGTAAACATATCGTGGCTTTCTGAAAGCTGAATAGTGTCTGCTTTTTCTAACTAGTGTTTTCTCTTTAAAAAAAAAAAGGGGTTTTTTTTGTATTTAGGCTTTGAAAAACTATTAAATTTGTTTAGGAATGTTCTGTGCTTTAAGATTGTCTGTTTCTTATATAGCAAAACCAGCTCCACTAGAAATAAAACCTCTGCCTGAATGGGAAGAATTACAAGCCCCAGTTAGATCTCCTATCACCAGAAGCTTTGCACGAGAGTAAGTTTCTTAGCTTTTCCTCATTCAGATCAATTGTTTTTGTTGGCTAGAGTGTTAATACACGTGTGTACATCTGTATTATATTTTCAGCTTGTGTAACACAAATTGAGATTTCCTTTGGAAGTGTATGTGTATATATGTGTGCGTGTGTGTGTATGTATACATGCTTATGTGCACTGAAACAGTGTGTCTGTATGAATATTTATTTTGCAATATTAAATATAAGGGACTGTGTATAACCAAAAAATGTGGCACTCTAGTAAACTTGAATGAAAACTTCAGCTCTAATATGCTTATTTTTGTTGTTTACCAGGAGGTTTAAGATATTCGAGATGTATTGTTTGTAAAATAATTCCTGGTAATTAGCTCCTCCAGGTTTCCCATGTCTCCCAGACCGGATTCAGTTCATAGCACAACTTCCAGCAGTGACTCGCATGACAGTGAAGAGAATTATGTATCCATGAATCCAAATCAGTCCACTGAAGACCCAGTATGTAAAATCTACGTCTTAACTACTCTCTTCCTGTGCAGTCCTTACTTTTAAATCATGCAAACAGATCCTTCCACTCAACATCACTCCCTTTATGCTTCTAGATCAAAATAACAATTAAAAAATCTCTGTAGAGAAACTGTAGTTTTGGTAAGATTTCACTGAAGAAGTTAAGAGCATAATCACAGATAGAGAGAGTGGTTAGTATATATATTTATTGTACAAAGCAGTTTAATACGTGACTTTTTTTTTTCCTCTTCCTTAGAAACTGTCTCCTCTTTGTAATTGCTTATCCTAGGCTATGCACTAGTTCAGTATTATGACATCAAGGGAAATAAAACTGCCTTAGGACCTCTGAGACACACTTAAAAATATTTTAAAAATTAAAATAACATCTTCCAAGGAATGTGGAAGGAACGGGGGGAAAGAAGGATGGAGATTTTTTTTTTTGTTTACATTCTATAAAAACTGAGCTATGTGTACCTTTATTAGGCCTCTTTCAAAAAACAGAGGATAGACGCGGTCTTTGTGTATTGAGTATCTGTACTTTTTTCCCTATGGGCGAGGATTTTCTCAGATAATAAAAGTTTCAGTTGTTCAGCTCGCAGTGCAGTAAGTGAAGAGCTAGCTAGGAAAAGTTAATGATGTGTGCAATGAGTTTTGTGTGGCTGGGGGGAAGGAGAGAAGAAGAAGAACCAATAATAGTCGTCTAAAGTCAGAGAGTAGCAGTAGACCTAGGCCTAAACTAAAATGTGGTCCAGAATACCCCTAAAGCCCTGGAGGAAAACCTGTATCTTGAGCTCGGCTTTTTGTTCAGTATAGTTCAATGCATTCACCACATTTTTACAGTTTGGTCTCTTAGCGGGGAATACAGCAGCATTTTTCACCCTTAAAGCATTGTGAAAGACCTTCTTTGGGGAGGGCCTCTCTAGCACCTTTTTTGTTCTGTTCGTTTGTCTGCCTTCTTATACGGCATGTGCTAGCCCATTTGACTGCACCCCAGCCTCTCCTCTGGCAGTGCTGCTTGCTTCCCCATCCCCTGCTGCTCTGGGTACCCTTCCCCATCTCCAGTCTCCCTCCCCTCCAGCTCACCATTGCTGCCTCTGGGTGCTGCCTCTTAGGTCCCTCTTAGGTTCTCTGCGGCAGCAGCTCTGGCTTGGTGTAAGCTCAGAAGCCTGCCGAGCATCCTGGCCCGTGCTCTGCACCATGTCTGACCTGCCAGCGGTGCAGGCACACTTCCCAGGCCAAGTGCACGTCAGCAGCGGGGGCCCGATGATGTAAAAACTTAGCCCCCGTCTTGCAAGAGGCATTGGTAAGTAATCGGGAACATCCCATCTTACAGATGCAAGAAACATCCCATTTTACGCAAAGATCTGGAAGCGCCCGTGCCTACAGTTCTCCCCGCAGCAGAATCGCAGCTCAAATGGGGGATTTCTGTTGATTCTTACAATGCCACTTCAGCGATTTGGCTTCAGTGCCAAGACTGTATAATTAATATCACAGCTCAGATGGCCTGTCATTAATATCTTCTGTTTGCTTGCACCGTTCATTCTTTAAGGTTGCTCTACAGATTTCCTTTCATTTTCATTTATGTATATTTAAAGTTTCTGTTTTCTAATGCGTATGTTCTGCCTGTCTCGTTTGCTTGAAATAACAGATTCTGTTGTTGTTTAAAGAGTAATAGCCTTTTTTATTTATGCTGGAACATCGATACAGAACCTGATTTTTCTATGTTAAATATGCAGAAATTTATGTAGAGAGTTTGGGCAACAAAAATGAACTTTGTCTCCGTTGTTTGTGTTTGTCCTCGTTCCCACTTAGTATCAAATGAGTTGGACGATACAGATTTAATGGATAACTTCAATTTTAAAAGCCATTAAGCTTTAACCCATAAAATATTTTATTTCCTAGAGAACCTGAACATTTATATGTATCTTAAGGATTTTATTTTAAAATGTGCCAATTACGTAGATGTTTTGGAAATTTCTATTTGTTCCAACTGCATCTTAGAAAGGGGTCCATACTCTTTCATCTTTTTCTGTCATCAACTTTGAAACGTCTTGTTTGGACATGTCATACTTCTGTTTAATTTAATAAAATAAGCAATATTCTGCTTTTTCTTTCAAGTTGCTGTCAGCCTTACCCTTCTGTCTTTCCTTCTGCCTTCCTCTTCATTTTTTGCTGACTGCTGCCCTCTGTCTTCCTTTTTTTTCTTTATCTTTTAGAGAAGAGTCCTTCTATTGTACTGTTCCTATAACACCTGTTAAGAGGGAGGGATCAGGCTGGGAGAGGACAGAGGAGGTGAGGTTGTAAAAGTCTGGGCTGATTGAAATTTAGGTATTTACGATGCAACTTCAGTTCAGGGAGCCCTACACAGATTTTAAAAAATGTTAATCTTTTGGTCTTATCACATGAATAATACTTTTTGATTTTCAGCTTAATCATGATGACTTTTGAATGAAATGTGAATGCAATGTGTGAGTCTCATTTAAAGTTTTGCCACTATTGCAAGGCTGAAATTCTTCTAAGACATTTAACAGCAATTTAAGGAAACAAAAGTTTGTAATTGAGTAATGCTAAATTTAAGATGTAACAACTTCATTTTAAAAGAACAAACCACACTCCATTCTTATCTCATGTTATGAAAGGGACATTAAGTGGAAGGCACAGATTGGTTTGGTGACAACCTTAAATTTGGGGGGTTTGTTTGGGGGTTCCCCCCCCTCCCATTGGCTTTTGACTCTGTTCCAGTTTTGACTTAGAATATAGCCCCTTGTTATACAATGTAAATAAAATTTGCATGGTTTAACTGATTGCAAAAGCTCTCACTCTGTTTTTTAATCTTTAATATTTTGGCAGTTTATAATAAGCGTATTTGATAATGTGAATCATTAGCGTGTACTTTTGTAGCTGAAGTTATTTCTGTTACAATTTCAGAATTTGTTTGGAAGCAACAGTCTTGATGGAGGAAGCAGCCCCATGGTAAAACCTAAAGGAGATAAACAAGTAGAATATTTAGATCTGGACCTAGATTCGGGAAAATCTACCCCACCTCGTAAAGTAAGCAAATCTTCAACTCTTACATTTCTGCCATCTAGAGTTTAAAGTTTATTCAAAAGTACTTGCAGGGAAAGAGGGAGCCTCCAGCAAGATCACCTTAACTAGCTTGTCGAAAGGTCAATTGGGGAGCCTCTGTTGGACCTCTCAGAGAAGTCCGTGCTTGTCGGGACATCTAGTTTTTGTCATTAATTTATTTTAATGTATGTTTTTCACTCTCCCTTGCCTTTCCCAGAAAAAGAGCAGTGGTTCAGGCAGCAGCGTGGCAGATGAAAGAGTCGATTACGTTGTGGTTGACCAGCAGAAAACACTAGCACTGAAGAGCACACGAGAGGCATGGACTGATGGGAGACAGTCTACAGAATCTGAAACACCTACAAAAAGTGTGAAATGAAAAAACTGCTTTTTCTTCCAAGAACAGAAAGAAGTGAATTTTGAAGAGTTGCAGAACCGCAATGGCAGTGTTGTTCGACTGTACAGTACCTGATCCACTGATGTGTGAATAGGTTCTTGACCGAATAGGACGGAAGCTAAAGGACGCTTCGAATATCTCAAAGGAATTTTAAGATCGTAAATTGGCCCTGTGGTCTCTGGAAAAATTGCAACCTGTAAATAACATGTAAAATAGTATCGCTTAGCTTTCAGACAACCTTTTGTTCTGCAGTTAACACGTTTGTAGTATTACTATGTTTATGCACTTTTTCAGTTACCATGTTGGTTCAGGTATTCTCAGTTAGTGTACCTTAATGCCTGATTCATCTGGAGAATTTTTTTTTTCCTTACACTACTATTCCTTAAAATTTTAGATTAATTAAGCTACATGTAGATACAGAAATTAATATTTGAACTTCATTTTAACAACTTAAAATTGATTTTGTGGAAATACTTTTCACAGTTGAATAATCTACTTGAAATGCCAAGAGACGACCGTTAGTTACATACTTGTTTATATTTAATACACGCAAGATTATTTGGAAGTCTACAGGTTACCTTCCTAACAAAAATTGCTGTGAGTTAATAATAATGAACTGTACTGGGTTTAGACCTACAATCCTGGCTTATATGTTAGTTGTTAGTGGTGGAACTTCTATTGTATTTTATTAATGACAGTGTTCTGTGTTCAATGGGTGAAGATTCTGCAGGGTAGGATCTTACACTTTTAAAGACTGAATAATTAAATATCAAGTAAGCCTGCAAACCACTGATGGCATGCAGTAATATTCTGATCTCACACTTATTAACAAGAAATAACCTTTATATTATTTACAGAAGGTAGAGTATATAAATCAGGTACGTACCAAGCACTATTGTGCTAATACACTGATCAGGTTTAGACAATGAGCTTTAGTTTTGTACTATTTAGAAGTTCTAATGTCAGTTGTCAGTTCAAGATTAATGGAACAGTTTGACATTCACTGTTTGTAGTACTAGCGAAATACTGTGATTTTGAATTAGACGTTAATTCAAATGGAAATACTATGTTTTGACACCATAGTGCCCTTCTTATGATCTCTATTTTACTTTAATCTCCTGCTTGGCCTTATATTTAAATCCCTATGCAACTGGTATTTTATATCTCTGTTTTTAAAAATTAGATAATATACTGAAATGATCCCCTTGTAAACCACTTGTTGCTCTTTCCTGGTACAGGATTTTAAGCTCTGTATACTGTGATCCTTTATTTACTATGCCAGTTCCAGATAATAATCTGCCTTGGTTTAGAAATGTTTTTTTGTTATTTGGAAGAAGATAGAGTTCTTTAAATATGTGAGTGAGTTAGGTCTAGATAGAAAACTTACTAACACTTTTTTTTTTTTTCAACACAAACACCCTCAAGTAAGCAGTTGGTTTTATGTTCCCACCCGATTTGTTTTATTTTGTCCAGATCATTTAAAAGCTGAGCATAGAGCTGTGTTGTTTTCTGGCATGTTGGCCTTCATACTGTGCCTAATCTACCATTGGTTGTTTCTTTCCCCTCACTGCCACAATCTACAGTATGTAAATTATCTTATTCTTAACAAAGGTTCTTTTAAAATTAGTAATATTTTGATGCTTTGAATGTTCATTTTAAAAGAGACTAAACACAATGCGTTTTGAGGTGAATTTTAAATAAATCAAGTTGTTCAGTTTTGATGTGTAAACTCCGTCCTGTGAAGCAGCAAACCCATGGCTTCATGTGTCTGTGAAGGTGCCCAGACACCAACCACACTTTTCCTAAATTGTGGATTACCTCTGGGTACCTCTCAAAAAAACCCTTACGGCTGAAATAATTTTCAAAATGCATCTCTGATTTAAAACCCTGCACAAAGCAGCTTAATAACCTGAATTCCCAGTCTTCTGGGAGCCAGAAGAAGTGACATGAGCCATGGGACCTCCATGGGTCAATCTAAAGTAGTTCAAATCTGTAAAGATTCTGGAGCTATAGCTCAACTCTGCTTTGATGGTCCTCCTATCCAGGAATAAATTCTTCTTCACTGATGCTGCAGGTGAAGCACCCATAGGCATGGTAAGTACTCGGTAACTAATGTAATGATAGTTTCATTTTAGGATGCTGGCTTTAAGCATTTTATCAGTGCAGTGGCAGCAGTGCATCTCCACTGCTGAGATACCTGTAATTCTTTAACAGATGTGGCTAGATAATCACTTTGCTCTTTATCCTACATAACTGCGTTGGTGCTTGCCTTTTAGGGAGAATAACCCATACTGTGGACTCCTGCACTCATGTATGCACCCAGCCAGCAAGGTGATCTTGGAATATTTCAAACTCATGTTTCTTTCTTCTCTCAATACAAGAGAAATTGAGGGAGGCCCTTTGGAAGGGCTGTTCATCTTTTACCTATCCCTAAACCATCTGTCCCTGAAACATGTGCCAACTACACAACTAGGTATTATTTTTAAAACTCTTTAGGTTTTGTAATCAAGCTGTGATACTTATCTTGAGATAGTTACAGATATATTTAGATACCTGTACTATTTTTTCAGATGTTATGAGCATCTCTGATAGTGAAGTATATATAATTGCCTAAAATAATCAGTTTCCTAGGCTAGCCTCTCTTGCAGACCTAGTGATACAAGGTGGTTTTGCTCCAAGTTTGCTGGTATCAGTCCTTGGTTTACAGATTACATTTATTCTTTCTTCATTTTAAATTTGGCAGCATTCACAATGTTAATTGTTATTATGATTGAGAACCCACACAATTCCTAGCCTTTTCCCCTTCCTTTTATTAAGGAAAGTAGCAGTTTTCAGCCTCTACAGACAGTATAATGCTTTCTAAGTAATAGTCTACAATTTAACTTTAATTAGATTTCTAAGCAGTTTTCTCCCTCTAATCATAGTAATACATTTTTCTCTACCTACATGTTGTCCAAATTAGGATCAGAATCAGAGCCATGATACTAACTCGATGATACATCTCATTGTCACCTATAAAGCTAGAGTGGGGCTCCATGCCGCAGGTCTGTCTGAGCTCTCGGATAGTCTAAGGACGTGAGTATTAAATTGAAAATGTGAATCCTAAAATTGTAGGTGGTAGAAAGAAAGCTAGACTGATGTTAGCCCTGTGTAACTTTCAATTATTTATTTTGCAAGGATGCTCTTGTTAGAGGGATGGATGCTGGTGGAAACTCCAGTAGATATCGGTGCAGAAGTAGTTTGAGAGTGTTGTTTGTCAAGTGTTCTTTTTTGAACAGGGAAGTTCGTTCTTGTTTTGCTAGAACAGCATTTTATCAGTTGTGGATAGTAGTCTCAAATATATCCAGTGATGGAGCATCCACATATTCCCTGGGCAACCTGTTCCAGTGTCCAAAGGCACTGGAAGGAAGAACGTTCTTCAGACACTGGAACACGTTGCCCAGGGAAGTTGTGGATGCTCCATCACTGGATGTGTTCAAGACCAGGTTGCAACCTGGTGTCCCTGCCTGTGGCAGGGGGGTTGGAACTAGATGATCTTTAA